>JAYEPQ010000004.1:4660348-4882848 GCA_036321105.1 Dracaena cambodiana
TCATTTACATGCTTGTTTATAGAATTGTTATTTTTAGAATATGAAACAAAATTGTAGGGTTATGAGGGAACTCAAAGAAAGAACTGTACACATATTTTAGGAGTTTTACATTCTTGAGATTGTACAATCGAACTTAGGGACTCAAGCATGGGGGTTTTGGGTGATTAATGGATCACCATCAGTATATAGGGCTGCGCATCTGGAGCTTAGGCTCATCAGAGTTCATGTTCATTAGTACTTAGCAGTACGTCCTGTGGTAGTACCAAAAATCATAGCCGTGGTCTCAGGTATGCACGGGATACTCGTAAAACATGTGGCACACAACTTCTTACAGTTTCAAATAAATTAACCAAAAAAAATATAATATGATGTCATATTTCACATGTATATTCATTTTGTTATATATATCTCTGCTACAAGGTTTTCCATGAAGACAACTGCAAATTATCTCATGTTCACTTCTTTCTATAAATTTATATTTTGTATGCATTCATAATTTTACAGTTTCATATAAATTTTACCGTCACATTAAATTTCAATACTACTCAAGATATATTTTCACTATTACTGGTTGATTTATTATTTTTTTTAGACAAATATAATTTAAATTCATGTTTCACATTCTTTTCAACAGTTAGTTTAAAATTCTGATACTATCATAATTTTATGATTTTATTCAGTTTTATATTTTATTTATATATACACATAGAGTGCCTGTGTATTATTATTTCTTTTCTTGTAATACTTGCTAAATCATTCTAACGACTCTGGTTTGGCATGCCTAGATACTGATTTACAGATGAATGAGGAGGAAAACCCACCATAGCTAGAATTATATTTAAAGAAGTTAGCAGATTCTCCATAAGTGCATTTGCTGCTTAAAGGATATGATAAAAACTCTGCTAGTTTGTTTTCTGTTTATTTTAGAAACTTCATTATTTATCTTTCTTTTGTTTACTTAAACTTTTTTATGATGTAATAAAGATCGTTTGGCTTTTCTATAAATTTATCGATCCTTATTTTTGGAAGAAACTTATTGTTTATATATATATATATATATATATATATATATATATATATATATATATATATATATATATATATATATATATATATATATATGTATTTATGGAAGTTGTACATATGTATTCATGTGTTTGAGGCCCGACGTATTAATTTATGATATGTCGTCGAACGCTACATGTATCTTGAGATGTAAGGCGTTACATTCACTTTAGTCAAATGTGGCCCCTTCTTGAGGTTATAAAATTGGGAAGTTCTAAAGGAGCACACCACTTGTCACATTGAGCACACTTGTTTTAGTCGGGATTAATCTCCGGATAGTCTTCAAACCGTTTGGGATTAATTTCCAAGTAGTTTTAATAATATTTTGAGATTAATTTCCAACCATGACAAATAAACATCATGAAATGAAGTGGCAAACTTGCAATTTTTTACAACGGTAGGAAGTGTGCTAACTGAGACAAGTGGTGTGCTCTTTTAGAAATTCCCTATAAAATTATATCAACAAGGCAACAAAATATTTACTTACTCACCAAAACAAAGCAATTATTTACTTAATCATATGATGAAATTTCAACATTCCAAATTTGGAATCTCTGTTGAGTGTTTTCATGAACCAGCTCGCAAGACCATATGCATGTGCACTTTGAGAACATAGTCCACGATCTGGGCAAAAAAAATATTCTTTTTTTTTTTTTTTTTTTTTTTTTCTCTTTCGCTAGAACATAATCTCAACTACTAGACTAGTCTTTCATAACTGAACTTTAGAAACATCCTTCATCACAGCTTCAATAGTCGTTGAGAAAAATTCTCTTATCAAATAACATTCATAACCAACCTAGTTGGACTAGGTTCACTTGCTACAAACAAACTCATATTATAAGATTGCCATCCAGGCATTTGAAAGAAAATAAGCTCTCATCTGTTGCAAACTTAGCTCGGGCAATAAAGATTTCACTTTTTCAATCACATCCATCATGTTCTCCTTGAAGTTAAGAGAAATTGTAAATACTAACTCACACTATAGGCACGTTGCAGATTTTTTCTTTTTTTCTAGAAAAAAAGACAACATAAAGTCATCTTTGTATGTTTCATGGTATATTATATTAGAGTGTGTGTATTTAGTATAAATCAATACAAAACATAAAAATTAAACGGGAGGTGGAGACTATCTATGCAGCCAAATTCCAATGTAATAGCTAACACAGTGAATCATCGAGAGGATGTCCCATTGTCTATTTTGGAATATGTGGTTGTTGTGTTCGTTCCATATGCACAAGATTATTGCTAGAGTAGTCATGTCCCAAACTGGATTCTTCGTCGCCATAGAGCATGTAGAGTTAGAGGGAGATGCGGGAGATTATAGAGGGAAAGAAAGTGTTGAGATAAGTGGAGGTTTCAGGGTTGGATTGGCATAAGCCACGTTGCAGACTTGAAGTTAACTTCGTCCTAAATTTCAGTTTAAATTAGAAACGAAATGAAAATCCTACTTCTGTCGAAAAGAAAAAAATAAGGGGTTTTTATATATCGGTCCCTTAAATATTTAAAAATTAGATTTTAATCTCTGAAATCTTCATATTTTAATTTTAGTCTTCCAAATCCTTTAAGTTACTTTTACTTTAGTCACCTGAGTAATTTTCGGCACGAATTTCTTGTTATATCTATGAAAGTAGGAAAATATCAGTTATTTCCCTACCTTCCCTCTTCATACTCTCTTCCTCTTCTTATTGGGTTCATCTCTCCATTCTTCTCCTCTCTCCTGTCCCTCCTAGTTAATCTCTCTCTTCCTTCTTTATTTTCTCTTCCTAACCCTATATCAAGAGAGAAATCCAGAGGGAAGGAAGGGAAATAATTGATATTTCTCTCCCTTTCATGGGTATAAAAGAAAATTCGGATCAAAAATTACCCAGGGGACTAAAGTATAGTAGCTTAAAGGATTTGGAGAACTAAAATCAAAATATAAATATTTTAGGGACTAAAATATAGTTTTTAAAAAAAGGGACTGATATGTAAAAACCCCAACAAAAAAAAAATTGAACTTCTGCTAGCGCGACGACATTTGTTGCGCCAAGGGATCATCTAACAGAATAACACTGGGCACTACGCGACAATTAAAATGCGAAGTCTCGTCGATAGGCGTTTGCTTCGCAATTAAACTACACATCTTGATATAGACTTGAGAACACCAAGCACAACGACCAAAAAAATTGGTAAGCCAAAATTTCGGCCGGCAGCCGTCCATTTCAGCGCACTTGCAACTGTGGGTTGTCAATGGATTTTTATGTTGTACGCCTCCAAAAATCTTTTACTAGTTGGTTTAGTTTGGTTAGAGAATAGAATAGTAACTGTTATATTAGTTAGAATAGATTAAATCCAACTAATAAGTAATCAAACCAGAAAGATTATCTAATCAGTTTATTAGTTTAAAAAGGAAACAGAGTTATATTGTTGGGCCAATTTTTCATGCTCTATTGTTTTACCTTTATCTCTCTCTTTCTTTAAATGCTCTATTGTTGGGCCAATATTTTCATGATCAGGTGTGAGAAAGCCTCTGCTGACTCCACTGGAGTCCGACCATATCGGACATATCCTGCATGGTCAGAGTTCAATCAGATATTGGTAGAGTAACACGGTCAGAGACTTATTCTTTTGTCAGAGTCGATCAGAATTCTATGAAATCCGACAACTCCAACTGAATATTCATCCCTAATTGATGGTATTGCTAGTATAGTTGATAACTTAGACGTTAATTCAAAGTAGCATGGATGCCAAGGAATCTAGGATCCAGAATTCCAACAGTCCATCTCTACAATGTGCCACACAAGTTGCGTGCACTCTCCCTAGCTCCGCAAGGAAACAGCAAACATGTACTAGAAATGGTAGTTTTTCTTTTAACCACACTGATCCATACCAATAGGAAAACTTCCCTTACGAGTTCGCCATCGTTTTTTGTTTTTTTAAATTAAGTTGCATTTTTACAATCTATTAGTTGGGTATTAATACCAGACATAATTGGATACCGATCAGATATTAATAACCTATCAAGTTTCATTTTGATCGAATAGTAATATCCGACCATAATGAAATACGATGGAAAAGAAGAGAGAGAGAAAGGGTTACAATTTTTTTTTAAAAAAAAAGGTTAGTTTGTGAAATAAATATGAGATGATTCAAAATTAAAAGTAGGCATACTGTCTTGAGTAAGTCGCATGAGTAAGTGGCATGCCGAAATAGAATTTTCTTATAGTAACTAGAGACATAAAATATCTTGTTTTTAGCCATAACTCAACAAGCTATCTTCTATATTTATCAATAGGGTTCTTATTATTATTATTATTATTATTATTATTATTATTTTGTTGTTGAGCTCCAAATGTACTCCTAAAAGTTGCAGGGAGAGTTGACACGAAATTATTTTATATTTTAATAATTTTTTTTTAGAAAACAATCAAACAGCGTCGTATCTATTTATTAAAAAAATTCACCCAATCAGTGCCATTTAAATCCCCCGCTTCCCAATCGCGATTCCGTTCTCACTCCTCCCCCTGTTCACGCCTCCCATCCTCTCTCCCTCCCATTTCTCCAAACCCAATCCAAAATGGGTTTCGGGTCCAACGAATCACGACAGGAACCGACAACGACAAACGGCGGCGATGCGCCCGCGGCCTCGAGCATGTCGTCCCGCTACCGATACAACTCGCCGCTGGTCCAGATCTGCCTCATCGGGCTGGTCTGCTTCTGCTGCCCGGGCATGTTCAACGCCCTCTCCGGCATGGGCGGCGGCGGACAGGTGGACCACACCGCCGGCAACAACGCCAACACCGCGCTCTACACCACCTTCGCCGTGTTCGGCATCCTCGGCGGCGGCATCTACAACCTCCTCGGGCCCCGCCTCACGCTCCTCTCCGGCAGCCTGACCTACGTCCTCTACGCCGGATCCTTCCTCTACTACAACCACCACAAGCACCAGCTGTTTGCCATCGTCGCCGGCGGTGTTCTCGGGGTCGGCGCAGGGCTGCTCTGGGCCGGACAGGGCGCCATCATGACCTCCTACCCTCCATCGGGCCGGAAAGGTACTCATTAGTTTTTTTTTCTTTTTCTTATAATAGATTATTTGATTTTAAGGATTTGATTTTGACTATTCATTATTAAAAATATTAAAAGAAAATTATTTTATGATTTTGCCTAAGAATTTGATGTTTAAGACTGATTTTAGTCCCGCTAATTATTTTATTAATTTAAATATATGAGAGTATTTTCTAAAAAAAATTATTTGAAAGAACAAATCATAGATATTTCCAAAGTTATTTTCTAGGGTCCGTTTTATTTGGAAGAAAGCTAAAGAAAAAAACTCTCCTATTATCAAATTCTTATATCATTCCATTAAACAAAGAGAAAAAATAAAAGAAAATTGATTAACACAATTTATTATTATAAATTTGTTTTCCAAACCCATAGCCAATTAAACTTATTAGAAAACAAACAACATCTATCATATGAAAGAGAAAATTTATGCTTGCTTGGTTACATAGTCCATCAAAAATCTGTCTTTCATATCAATAAATTTATTAATTTATAATTTAGAATTTGGTGCTTGACACTGACTTTGGTCCCCCCCCCAATCTACTGGAACGGCACGAAATTATTGATTTGGGTTTTTTTTTTTTTAAAGGGTTAATTACCGTTAGACCTCCTGTAGTATTGGAGTGTGCAACTTAACACCCCTGAAATTTGAAACTCTCAAAAAACCTCCTGGATTTAGTTATTTTCACTCTCTTTTTTACTAAAGTATACTCTTATCCCTCAAATTTATATTCTACCATCATCTCTCCTTTAGCCAGCACACACTCTCTCTCTCTCTCAATCTCTCTCTCTCTCCCTCTCCCTCTCTATCCCTCTCTCTCAGTCTCTCTCTCTATCCCTCTCTCTCAGTCATTCTCTCTTTATCTTTCTCTCTTAGCCAGAGAGGGAGCATGAGTGATTGAGAGAGAGGGATAGAGAGGGAGAGAGAGACAAAGAGAAGAGAGAGAGAGAGGAAGTGTGCAAGTTAAAGAGAGGAATTATGGTAGAATAGGAATTTAAAGGACAAGAGTACACTTTAATAAAAAAGGAGAGTGAAAATAACTAAGTTCAGGGATTTTTTTGAGAGTTTCAAACTTCAGGAGTGTTAAGTTATACACCCCCAATACTATAGGGGGTCTGACTGTAATTAACCCTTTAAAAAAAAATTAGTAATTTAAAGATGAGAGAGTATTTTTTTAAAATAATATTTGATAGAAGAAATCATTGATATTCCCAAACTTATTTTCTATGATCTATTTTCTTTGGAAGAAAGTATAGAAAGAAAGAAAAAACTCTCTTATTATAAAATTCTTGGGGGTTTTACATATCTGTCCCTTATATCTTTAAAAATTAGAATTTAGTCTCCTAAATCTTCATACTTATAATTTAATTTCTCAAATCCTTTAAATTACCACAATTTAGTCCCTCAGTCATATTTTTGGCCCGAATTTCCCGTTATACCATGAGTTACTACACTTTAGTCCTCTATTCCCTCTCCATTCTTCTTCTTTCTCTCTTCCCTATTCTTATTGGGTTCTCCTGAGTTACTTTACTTTAAAAATTAACTGGGAGGGAAGAGAAGGAAGAGAAGATAAAGAGAGAAGGGAGGAGTAAAGTGAAATAACTCAGGGGTATAACAGAAAATTCGGTCCAAAAATATGGCGGAGGACTAAATTGTGGTAACCTAAAGGATTTTGGAGACTAAATTATAAATACGAAGATTTGGGAGACTAAATTCTAATTTTTAAAGATTTAAGAGACAGATGTAATAACCCCAAAATTCTTAGAGGAAAAAAAAGAAAAAAAAAAGTGATTAACACTATTTATTATCATAAATTTAATTTCCAAATTCGTAGGCAATTAAACTCTTGATGAGTGTAGTCCATCTAGAAAATCTTTTATGGACAATGAGAATCAACAGCACATGAATGACTCAGCTAAAATAAAATGTCTACTCAAATTAGATGTGCATTAAACAACATTTACTTTATGCTTGCTTGTCTAAATAGTCCGTCAACAAATCTTTATCTTTCATATATTTTTGGCTAAGGAGAGTATGATGCCAATGAAGCGGATAAAAAACGAATATGAGTATTATTGGTTTTTTTTCTTTCTCCTTTCGGATGAATATGAATACAGACATTGTTTGGATGTTTAATTTGTTATCAATATTTATGCCACTAAAAAGGTATACTAAATCAATATTATTCTATATCTTATCAGTTATATTCCTACCTATATTTTTTAAGATATTTATTAGGCACAATTAGCATGATCTATTTTAATACCATATTAAAATTGGAGCTCATATAAAGATGTGTTTGTTTACATGGAAGTAAACTAGAAGTAGTAAAAGTAAGCTTATTTTCACTACTTTAAGCGTTTGTTTGTCCCAAACAAAAAAAAAAAAAAATTAAAAGTTACTTCTCATATGCTGAGATATTCTTCCTCACAATTTTGCTTGGAATCAATACAAACAAAATAATTTCTTATTTGAATATCATCATCACAATTCAAAAGTTGTATTTTATATATAGAAAATAAGTTAAAAAAAATATAAGTATTGTTTTAATTAAACAATTAAATAATACTCCCATCCCACTTCCAAATATACTTTTTTTTTTCCAAAAATTAGCAAGCAAATACAAAAAATAATATTTTCTTCTACTTCAATGTTTGGAAATTACTTCTTAGTTTCTTCTCTATTTTTACTATTTCAAATAGCCTAACACCTTAAATAGCCATATTTATGAACATATGACTATGAAATCAAATACGGATTAGATTATTGGGTTAATTACACTCAGACCCCTGTAGTATGAGATATGTAACACTTAGACCCCCTGAAATTTAAAACTCTCACTTAGACCCCCTGAAGTATCTAAATCACCGTATTTTAATTACATTCAGACCCCTTGGTCCAGAGGATTTAAGTGAGAGTTTTAAACTTCAGGGGGTCTAAGTGTTACATGCCCCATACTACAGGGGGTCTAAGTATAATTAACCCTAGATTATTTGTATTTGTTAATTGGACGCATGTATCCTCTACGTAATTAGTGTATTCTGAATAAGTTATTTTGATTTTGAGAATGAATTATTTTGGTTTTTCTGAAAAAATAGGTACATATATCTCCCTCTTCTGGTCCATCTTCAACATGGGCGGGGTCGTCGGCGGCCTCATCCCTTTCGTCCTTAACTACAGCCGCACCACCGCAGCTTCCGTCAACGACGGCACCTACATTGCCTTCATGTGCTTCATGACCATCGGCGCCCTCCTCTCCCTCGCCATCCTGCCCCCTTCTCAGGTCGTCCGTGACGACGGCACTCGCGCGACCAACGTCACCTACTCCAACGTCCTCACCGAGGCCGTCGAGATTTCCAAGCTCTTCACCAACTGGAAGATGCTACTGATCCTTCCGGCGGCATGGGCGAGCAATTTCTTCTACACGTACCAGTTCAACAACGTGAACGGACTGCTGTTCAATGTACGGACCAAAGGGCTGAACAATGTGTTCTACTGGGGGGCGCAGATGGTCGGGTCGTTGGGGATCGGGTACGTGCTCGATTTCAGCTTCAAGAGCAGGCGGACGAGGGGGTTCGTGGGGATTGGGGTGGTGGCCGTGCTCAGCATGGGGATTTGGGGCGGCGGGCTCGCGAACCAGTTGAGGTTCAGGCATGGGAAGTGGCCGTATGGCGAGCTTGATTTCAAGAACTCCGGGTCGATGTTTGCTGGGCCGTTTGTGTTGTATTTCAGCTACGGGCTGCTGGATGCCATGTTTCAGAGCCTGTGCTATTGGGTGATTGGGGCCTTGGCTAACGATTCCGAGACTCTCAGCAGGTAAAAAACCCTTTTTTTGATTAATTTTGTTCAGTTGTTGTCTAACTCAACTAGTTCACTAGTTAACTTTGCAAAAAGTTTTTTTTTTTTCCTTTATCTTAATATCTATTGGAATCTTAATGTATAAACTTAAAATAAAAAGTTGAGCAATTACTTAAGACTTATGTGCCGGCTGCTTATATTTATCACTAGTCAAGACAAATAATAAAGATGCTTATCGTTTGCCAAGTATATATGAAGCATAACTATCTTGTATCCTTGAAGAAAGCGAAATTCTAAGCTACCACACCACTTGACTTAGTGAGCACCATTTACTTAGTTAGAACAATTCCTCTTTAAAAAAAGAAATGATTTTTCTTAGTAACCTCCTTTCTCTAATATTACTCATAATTTTTTTCTTCTGTCCGGCCTCCATCACCCGCGTCCCTTTTCTTCCCCTAAACTCGTTGTCACCTCGCCTGCTGGCAGATCAAATTTGACAATTTAGAGTTTAAAAGCACAAAATTTTGGTAATTTTTTGATTTGGTTGTGTTGGAGAAGTGAGTGGTTGTATTGGGGAATAAGTGAACAGGGTGAAGGGTAATTTTGCCAAAAAAAAAAAAAAATTATACTTCTTTACAACTTAGCCGTGCAGTGCTCAGTACGTCAAGTGATGTGCTTGTTTAGAATTTCTCTTTAAATTCAAATGAGAGCAAAAGGAAAATTTCTTGATTGAAATCGATATACTTTAGCGCCTGCGACAATTGCAGATACAGTGGATTCTACAAGGGAGTGCAGAGTGCAGGGGCGGCCGTCGCCTGGCAAATCGACACACACATGACGCCGCTGCTAACGCAGCTGATCATCAACTGGGTGCTCATGACGGTAAGCTTCCCACTGCTGATCTTGCTGGTGGTGCTCGCTGTCAAGGATGGCGAGCCACCGGCGATGCAGGATGCAGAGAGCAAAGGGCCTCCTGCTGTCCCTGCCGAGGCTGGTAACGTAAAAGAAATCGAGTTCGGAAAATCTACTTGAAATGTGTCTCCTCATAAAAATAGAAAACGAAGACTTTTTGTTATTCTTCCATCTCTTTCTCTGATTCTAGCTGTGCAATTATTCACTTGAATCTTCCTCAGTTTGTAGTGTTGAGAATTTAGAGGTGGAGGTCCACAATTGATTATAACATGTTTGAATTTAAATCGAGAAGTTATCGTCTTGGTAACTTGATGGTAACGGCTATGGTCGACGTTGTCTATCCAAATCTAGCACAATGCTCAGAGGACTAAATTCAAAATAAAATAATTCATTATAAGATATTGTATTAGTTGAGATCGTATTGCAGAATTTTTTTTAAAAAAAAAAAATTAAAAGAAATCATGCACAGCTTCATATTCTTTGGAATTTTTGATCGCATACCCTTAAATTTTTCCTTTTTAGAAATTCACACATAAATTTTTATCGGGTTAATTACAGGTAGACCCCTGTAGTATTGGAATGTATCACTTAACACTCATGAAGTTTGAAACTTTCAAAAAACCTCCTTAACTTAATTATTTTCACTCTCATTTTTTACTAAAGTGTACTTTTATCCCTTAAATTCCTATTCTACCATTATCTCTCCCTTTAATAAGTTTTTACTAAAGTGTACTTTTATCCTTTAAATTTCTATTCTACTATTATCTCTCCCTTTAATAAGTATGCTAGTTAAAAGGAGAGATAATGGTAGAATAGGAATTTAAGAGACAAAAGTGCATTTTAGTAAAAAAAAAGAGAATAAAAATAACTAAGTTCAGGGGGTTTTTTGAGAGTTTCAAACTTTAGGAGTGTTAAGTGATATATCCCCAATACTACAGGGAGTCTAACTGTAATTAATCCAATTTTATATTTGTCAATTTAATTCCTACAAGTCAACTAAAATCAGAATATCTTACCCTCTCGTGTAAATGGGATAATAAACCTCTATTAAGCTAAGTATAAGTATAAGTACGAAACTTTAGTTAGTGAACTAGAATTTTGGACAGTTTCAATATAAAACATTATGTTTAAAATTTTCACCATTTGGGTACTTAGAATAGAGTTTCTAAACTTTCGTTTTGTAGAGTTTAAAACTCTCCGATATTTCAAATTAAAACTCCACTCGGAGTAGACTTTAGAATATTTTGAAGTAGGTATCTAAGATGAGGTGAAACTTCATTTTGAAGGGAGTTGCTATCAACGTCTATTTTTTTTATTTTTTATTTACCGAAATCACCCACTTGTTAAGTACACATCTAAAGTTTTAAATTTTAACCAATTTACTAAGTGTACCCTATATTATTCTACATTACCTTTCCAAATTTACTAACAATATTTCCCTCTCTTTGTCGGAAACTGCGACCCTATCTACTCTTTTCCTCTCTCTCCATTTCCAATTTCATCGATCAACTCCATTTCCAATTTTGTGAACCCCTTTTCTAAATCCTCATCTTCAATATCCACTGACTGAAGTGGCCTAACTTCAGTAATAAAAAATTCAGAAGTATAAACTTGAAATACAAGACATAATGATGAGTTAATTGCTAGGAATATGTCTTTTTGCACAAACTCTATAATTTTGCATTCTTAAGCTTTAAAATAATCTTAGAAGTTGATTTTCAACAGTAATTTTACAGAGACCGATAATAAGGTGGCTGGAATAATATAAAGTACTATCTAGAATTTCATTCAATTGCTTCTGTGAGGAAATATTCTTATCAAGCTCTTAAACATGAAAAAGGGTAAAAACCTCGGATATTCAAATTGTGAACACTTCAAGATGGCGGGTAATCTTGACGATGTGATCACTCTATAAATGAAATTTGGGCTCCCAATCGAATCTCTACACTCTAATAGAGACTTTGACTCGTACAGAAACGACCTCGTTATCCAATTCTTAACTTCTTCCCTTATGAAATCTTCTACTCTCGATGATGAAGGAGAAGAGAACTTGTTAAATTAAAATTTTCGATTTTTTTTTTTGTTCTTTTTTCGATTTTTTTAGTGAAAGGTGAATTTTTTTTTTTTTAATAAACTCAAAGTAGGTTAGAATAAGATTATGATTTGATAGTGTAGTTAAGTATAAGAGGATTACTTTAATCTAATTATATTATTTACAAAATTGTAAATATTATAAAGTTTTGAAGATGTAAGAGTTTATTAAAAAAAGTAAATGTAAATAGCAACTCCGACCCTCCAGTGGATCGGGAATTTCTAGATGGGCACGGGTTTTTTTCTAGTGAGCCCACTTTTCCTAGTGCGCACACCCCTCCTTTTAAAGACCCTCATTTTTTCCTAGTGAGCACACCTAAATACCCACTTTATCCTCACCATCTCCTCCTCTCTAAATCCCTCCGCTCTTTCTCCCTCTCTCCCTCTCTCCCCTCCGCCGTCCTTCTCCACCTCCTGCGCCACCCCTCCATCTTCCCCTCCACCAAGCTCTCCCTCTTCCTCCATGCCACGTCACCATTATCTCCCTCCCCGCTTTCCTCCTCAAATCCCTCCTTCCTCCTCCGATCACTTGCCCGCTCCAACTACATCGACCACCTCCTTCCCGTCCTTTGCCTCGCCATCCCCTCCCTCTCCCTCGACCCCACCACATTCGCCATCGTCCTCAACTCCCTCCTCCGCTACTCCCGCTTCGACGACGCCCTCGTCGCCCTCGACATTGCGCAGCAAAACTCCGGCGCCGTTCTCACTCCCCAAACCTACAGCTCCATCGTCCTCGCGCTCATTGACAAGTCCCAGCTCTCCCTCGCCCTCTCCATATTCATGAAAACGCTCCAGTCGTTGACGCATCACCATCCGAACGCTGCCACCAGCACCCGCCTGCTCGTCGCACTCCGCATAGCCGGCATGCAAGAGGACTTCCGCGACCTGTTCGACGAATTGTCCAAGAGAAACTTTCGGTTTGATCGCCGCGATTACAACATGCTGATACATGTGTTTGGATGCTGGGAGATGTTGGGCGCTGCACTAGGACTGTTCCGGACGCTGATCCGGGGGTGTGCCAAGATGTACTTGGTGGAGGAAGCGAGCCGGGTGTTTCGGGAGATGGAGTATAATGGTGTTCGGGCTGATACCGTGATCTATAACAATTTGCTGTATGGGTTTTTGAAGGTTAGGAAGCTGAGTGAAGCTTGCCAGCTCTTTGAGAAGATGGTTTCGGATGGTGTTCGAGCGTCTTGCAATTTTCTTTGTCTCATCTCGTTGCTGGTGGATCAAAATACTAGAAATATGAAGCTTGTAATGATGATAATAATTTTAGAATCTGTCATGTTTCGTAGAATTATTTGTAATTTGTAAATTAAATATATATTTAAAGTGAATACACCATTAAAGAAGGACAAAGATATCCGTTGGTCTTCTTTCCTTCTTTATTATTATTTTTTTGTTTTGTTTTCTTTTCTTCTCCATGTCTGTGTTGTTAGCAGTGCTTTGTGCGCGGGCATGTTTATACCATTATATCCATAAATGAAAATTACATCCAGAAATAAAAATTACATGTTTTTCGTTCCCTTCCATATTTATTTGTCTTTCTTACTTTCATTTTGAAGAAACAAATACCTAAATTTGATTTCTTTCGGGAACTTGGATTACAGCTACTGTTTCTTCATCTTTGCTTTTCTATTAAAGGTAAATAAAATTTTGAGTAAAAATCTTCAAAGAATTATGAATGAGAATTTTGACGCTTTGGCTCGGGATAAATAGATAGCAATGACACTTCTATCATTAAACTTTGTCCATGTTAGATAAGTGCTGGATGCAAACTTCTTTGACAATCCGTAATTACTTTCAAAATTTGGGCACTTCTCGGGCTCTTATTGGACATATGTCATATATTTTTTATTCACTTCTTTGTTTAATACATGTTTGAGATTTTTGTTTACTTTCATTTCTGCATCAAAGAGTATACTCTAGTGGGAAAAGGCAATAACAAGCAATGTTTACTTTCATTTCTGCATAAAGAGTATACTCTAGTGGGAAAAGGCAATAACAAGTAATGTTGATAAAAGAGAAGAAATAAAAATTGCAAATCCAAGGAATTGAACTCTAGTCAATGCCATGGGAGGATACTATGATAACCACTACACCAGATGCGCATGTTATGACATGAGAGTTTAATCATTTTTACTTATTCTCGCTCACCCTCTGATCCGGGCTAACCAGCCCGGACCTGTGCTCCCTGTCCGGGGCTGCTAGCCCGGATGGGAAGGCTTAATCCGGGCTGGCTAGCCCGGATCAGGGTTCCAGATTTCTGGCTCCCTGATCCGGGCTAGCCAGCCCGGATCTTATTGGTTGATCCGGGCTATCAGCCCCGAATTAACCAAACTGATCCGGGTTGGCTAGCCCAGATCAGGAAGCCAGAGATTCTATTTTCTAGGGCATTTTTTACCAAAAAAAATAATGGCAAAGTGATAAATAAAACGATCTTTTAAGTGGGCTCACTAGGAAATATGCTGTGCCCATCTAGAAACTCCCAGTGGATCTCGGGTCAAGCCCGGTCCGGGCCACGTCAAGACAGGCCCAGATCCGCTGCAAAATTTGTACCTTGCTTTTGAAACGCCGCTTTCTCATTTGACACATGGTTCTCTGTTCACCCGTCGCATAAATCTCAAGCATTTACGCGAACTTCTCGTTCTTCGCAATAAAGCGTGCTCCATCTCCCCTTATAATAATTTTAAAAAAATAAATAAAACATAGAAAATAAAAATAAAAATCAGGGTTAGGGTTTTGGGGAGCGATGGAGAAATCGTCGGAGGCCTCGACGGAGAGATCGCCTGAGGCGTCGGAGAAGTCGCCGGAGAAGTCGCGGGAGACGCCGTTGACGCTCAAGATCTTCAACTCGATGACGAAGGCGAAGGAGGTTTTCATTCCCAAGGAAGAAGGCAAGGTCGGGATCTACGTTTGTGGCGTCACGCCGTACGACTTCAGCCACATCGGCCACGCCCGCGCCTACGTCGCCTTCGATGTCCTTCACAGGTCCCGTCTCTCTCCACTTCCTCTTCGATTAATCTTGTCTTGGCAGCGAATTTGTGGTTTCATTTTTATTTATTTTTTTGAAATTAGGTTTCTAATTTGGGATTTTTTGAGTTGATGAATATAATTGTGAGGGAATTTACAGAGTCTGAGGGGTTTATGTCTCACTGGGAAATTAAGGAGAAATTAGTCTTTTAAATGGTTTGACAGTTGTAATGTCATAATTTTGGTTAGAAATTATGAAATGCCTTTTGCATTAAAACGAAACAAATTCCCTCAATACTCATTACAAATTCGGAGTTTTGGTGCAGTGACACTTTATTATGTATCAGAGCAACCCAACCCAGATTCAAATCCCATTAGTCTGCTTTTAATTGCGGATTTTAATACCACTGTGTAAAAGCCAAGGTTTCATCCCAAAATGGACGCCTATCCTCCCAAGGCATGTTAAACTACAAATTAATTTTTCTCAACCCTCACTTAAACTTCAAAGTTTTGGTCCAGTGGCATGACTTTAATATTATGCTAGAATTCAAGACTTGAATTGCCAATACTTTTTTACATTGGTGATATATGGCAACTTATGTATTACTATGAATTATTAAGATGTGGTATATTTTCCCTGCTTTTAGGAGAATGAGACTTGAAGTGCTAGAAGGTAAAATTAAATAATTTACGACTTCTCAAGTTTACAAATCTAAGATTTATATTGTGGAGGTCCCTACTAACCATGCCCTTTGAAGGGCTTGTTGCAGATCGAGTGTACTGCGTAACAATAAGAGGAACTCATCATGGTAGTAAAGAAGAGCGTTATGGCAAAATTTGGATATATAGATCTCTAAAACTACGTGAGGGTGTAATTAATATATTTGCATCATAATCATCACGCTCGTGTGTTTTATATGTTTATGTGGGAATTTATGATTTGAGAGGTAAGTGTGTTATTCTCTCTTATTACACATGTGGCTAGCATTTCAGAAAGTTTTATGTGACTGGTAGTATGACAATGCATTTTTGGTTTACATCTAATCCTCTTCTACTCATTTTAGCAATTGCTTCCTTTAGATTCTTTGCATTTGGTAGAGGGGAAGCGTGAATAACACTAAAATTTCCTGGTGCTGCATATCTGTGGAATTTCCTGGTTCCTTTATATAATAAGAAGCAGACAACAGCATTGCATCACCCAGTTATTGATCTTGTCTTGTCAAACTTGCAGATTCAATCTTGCCAAATCTGCTGGCTCTTTTTGGCTAATAAATCCATTGGCATGTCTATGTAGAAGTAGCGGCAACCATTTTGTTTGTTTGGTACTCATCATCATCATCATCATCATCATTATAGATGCTTGTTCACTTTGAATATGTATTCAGACTTGTATCTTTTAGGCATATGATGTTCTTATTAGAATGTCTAATGATCCTCTTGCTTCTTGATTCAAAGCAGGTTTTTGAAGTATATGATGTTCTTATTAGAATGTCTAATGATCCTCTTGCTTCTTGATTCAAAGCAGGTTTTTGAAGTATTTGGGTTATGATGTTAACTACGTTCGCAATTTCACAGACGTTGATGACAAGGTGAGATGACTCTTAGAGCTTCTTTACTTCTTACACTGTTATGTGGGTTCCAAGTTTTACAAATTAATCATTTGCCAATATTTTCCTGTTCCCCCTTTATTGAAGTTCTACTTCTTGACTGATAGAAACTGATATTAATCATTGCTGCATTCATAAAGTTCAAAAGGTTGTTTGTTATTCTGAACCATACTTTCCGTTGTTAGACTCATTAATTATGGGAAGAGCATTTTCCTTGTGGGAAACATGTTTTATTTCTCTGTTAGGGTTTCTTTTCTTTCTAGGCTTTTGTCTATTGAAGAGCATTACTGCAACTTAAAGGTTCCTTTGCATGTCGTTTTTCCCCACATGTTGATTGTTAAATGGCACCATATGGATTCATTATCCTTTTTGAAGAAAGAAGTGAAGAAACTCTAGCTTATTGGAAGTAAATTCCCTTGTGAAGAATGAGGATCGGAGAGGGGAGAAAGTTTAACTGTCATAGAGGGTTAGATTATCAATGCATGTGGATATGATGCTTACTCATCTATTTTCCATTTTCATCTCAAATTTTAAGCACCAGTAAGAGAAGGAAAAGAAAAAAAAAAAAAACCTCAGTTACAATTCCTTCTAAGTGCATGATAAATTAGAAAGATTGGTGAACTTGGTTACAGACACTTGCATGTTCAATATAATACTTTTGGAATGCTGCATCTATTAGTCATTTGGATTGTTATGCATAGTAATGGATTATTATATTCTTTATTGCAATATATATGGTTTTATTTCCTTGCCTAATTAGGATTAATTTGCTGAAATCTGTATAACTGCTATCATCACTTTCCTTCAGTAACTGTATAACATTTCCCTGCCATTTATGATTTAATTATATAAGCAAGTCTTGAAGTTTGGATTATATTGGTATGTTGGCCGTATCATGTCAGATTTCAAGCATGTTAATGTGATGCAACTTAAACCAGTGGGTCATAGTTGCCAGACAATATGCATAAGTGAGATATGTGTTCCCACATCCAGTTTCTGACACTGACACCATATCATGTTCTAAAAAAAATAGAAAACCATTTCGACACTTTCAGAAAACTTATTGGACAGTTTAAAGGAACATCTGTCACTTTTGCGAAGTGGTATTCCTATAAATTTCAAATTTCCAAAACTTTCACGAAATGCTATTATATAAACTGTTATAATGTATGGGACTTTTTGAAAACCATATTATTTTGATATTTATCAGATGGCCAGTACTTTTGAGAAATGGTATCTTTATTAGTATCGGTTACTTTTTGAAAATGTTATTTTACATATGAAGACACACTGTAGAACTTGTATTTTTATAAAGATATTTGTTGGAAACCGTATTAGGAAAATATAAAGAGTATATGTGAGATTTATGAAATTTATTGTTATATTAGCATAAAAGAATTATACTGTTTATAATAAACAAAATTTTTATGTGGGTATACTCATAAATTATGTTTTTATATACTTGTATATATAATGATATTAGTGCTACTTTATTAATATATAGTTATTCTATTTGATTGTTTTACAAAACATACTACTCTTGTTGTTAGTAGTTGACTTCTCCCGGTAAGGCCCAAGAGGTTGTGCTTCTTTTAGTGTTTGGCTAAGGTAAGTTGCTTACTACATGATGTTAAAGCATATAAGTTGCAGTGAAAAATGTATTAAATCTTAATAATTGTACAATGTATCTATAGAAAAGTTGCGTGTGTTTCACATCATGTCTTTTTGGTGTTATATTTTTCTTTAAGTTTTATATAAATTTCACAATAATTTGTTCTAAATCTCATACAGTGTTTTGTGAGTGCTATAACAATTTCTCGAGAGTATTATCGTTTTGCTCTTTAGTTTTCTTTGAGCTTCACGTGTCTTAAGCATTTCTCTATGACATCATTAGTATCATAAAAGTTTCTTATAAGTTTCAGAATAGTTTTTCAATGTATTAAATTAAATTTTCATATGTAATGTTTTTTTGGGTGGCATAGCTTGGGTCTTGTGTCATGTCCTATATTGGTAGCTATGCAGTGGACACCACTGATATTGGCTAATGATGACTAACATAGTAGGAGATTTGAGGAGTAGATAATTAAAAGTTGATTTGACAGCATTAATGTTATTTGTGGGGGAGAAGATGTCAAAAAACATAAAGCTTCTGGTTAATCTTATCCACTGTACCAATAATTTATTTCTGGAAATGCAAAAAAGCAAAACTCCTGATACCAAATAAAGGCGAACGGGAATTGCAGCATACACTGAGATTTTAGGCCTTGTTTCTAAGTATTTTGCTCGCACCCAATTAAATTAGCTGATCATTCATTACATCTGTGTTCACCAATCCATATGAAATTCCTTGAATAACAGCCCATTATTATTGATGATACAAATGATTTGTGTCATGAAGCCAATGTGAACAGTCCCACCATCGGATGTGTGCTAGAAAGATGATAGTTTCCATGAACTCATATCATAGCTGCCATTTTCTAGGGTGGTGTAATGTTAAAAAGTCCAGTGCTAAGGAAGCAAGAGGACAGATGATTTCCTTTGGATTCCTCTTTCCGGGTGTTTCAATTTTCCCTGGAATCCTTCTAAATTACTTTTTTGGAAGGTAATCTGGTCATGCCTAATGATGGTGTTAAATATCTTTTATATTCTACAATGTTTATTCAACTTTCTGTTCAAAATGCAGCATAATAGTATTTTCCTCAATGTAAATTACATAAACTCTACTGACTAGACCACACCAATATGTACCTTAGTTGACTTAGTCTGCAATCCTTTTTGACACTATATAGATGGACAAATGCCTAATTGATAATGTCAATGAACTTGATGTTTGGGTATTTTAAAAAGAATTCAGATTATATTTTGATGTAGATTTGTCTACTAGGTGAATTCTTAGACTCTGTGTGTAGCAGTTAAGTTTCAATCTTTGTTTTATAAGCATGCAATAAAGCTAGAGACTGCCCAAGGAAAAGGAAAGCTGCTGAATTGGCTGACTGCTTTGATGGTGGCCTAGATGGCGAGGCAGATGTGCGGGGAAGCATGGACAAGGATATGCGATATGGGTTTGATAAGATATGGACAACGACGATGTGTCAAATTTTAAAAAAATAGGACACAAGTATGATGGAGATATGACAAATATTGTATATAAATATAGTCAAACATATAAATGCATGCACATGATATATGCACAATATGAATGGCATATGGATAAGGTAATTTGAAACATTTAGGACACCATCACGTGTGAATATATCATTATTAAAACTATAGATATTTGTTAATGGTCAACATTTTATATATTTGAAATATTTTTAAGTTTCCTAAATTAATAATTGTGTGCGCAATCATATATTTATTCTTAAGATACATAGACAAATTATACAAATGCAATGTCTCAGTAATTACCCGTCATTTGTATATTCAATTTTTAACCCTTTAGCCTCACATATGTTTATGTTATGTCTTTGATACATCTAGGATACATTGTAAATTTTGAATATGGTAGAAGGAGTACCCGAAACGTATTGGGTCAAGTATTAAAGTGTCCGAGTGTGTCCGAGTATCAGACATCTATCTGACATGGGTAAGGCTCATTTTCCGAGGTATTGATGCTGCATAGTAGACATAGAAGTGATTAAATTTGTTCTGGATGAACATCATGCTTCTGTTAGTGCTGTAGATTACTATACATGCAATTAAACATGGAAGTTTTGCATAGCAGTCTCTTGTATAGGTAGAAAGTAGGAGAGAAGTAACAGCGACAAGGACAAAAATTCGAAGGAGAAAGAAGAAACAAAATATTCTTAAATAAACAAGAAAAGAAGTGAGAAGGAACCTAGGGAAGAAGAGAATATAATTATGAAGAAAAACATAGTAAGGGACCATTGGGATTTTAAACCAACCGACTTATGTTTGTTGATGTTTGCAATGATAGAGAGTTGTTGAGAGCTATTTACTATCTGAGGAATTAGGAGAAGGATGCTCGTGTTAGATGTTATCAGATGTCTGGCTTGTGATGAACATGGCGGACTGGGTGCGAATAAACCCATGCTTGATTAAGAAAAGAGGATTCTTATAAAGAATTAGTGAATAAGAAGAGATAGGAAGGGCATATGACGGTTTATTTGGGATCTTAGTCATGCAGTGAACACAATTTCCTTGACTTGCCATTTACCGAAGTTTATTGTACTTTCAGCCACTACTAACATAAGTTTAAAACTGGTGTGTATAAACAGCAAGCCTCTGTATTTATGAAATCTTGAAGTAGTGTACTTTCCTTGATGTTTGAAGGATAGTTCATCACCAAGGGTGGAGGTCGGAGCTTTAAGAGATCCATATGTATATGGTTGCAGGTATATTACCTTGCGTCCTTTGTTTAGTTGGATGACTGTTATTAGATTTTGTTGGAGTCTATTTGTAGTCTAGGTTCATATAAAACTAAGGTGCAACTGTGAATTGTCACGTGTTGAAGGATGAACATTGATATTATATTTGGACCTTCTATAAACATGTATCCTTGCTTGCATGCTTGACTTATTTTCTCCTTTTTTCTTTGTTGTTTGCCACCTTCTCTTGTAACTTTAAATCCATTATGGCTTTGGAACAATAAGAACATATTGATTAGGATGTACTTCTCAGAGGCAGTGTTATGACAATATTTGCATTTCCCTTTTTTTTTGCTGTGATATAAAATATTTTAACATATGATGTAGGTCACTTCCCTTAAAAAATGTTGGTATGTCTGACAGACGGGATACAGCAGGCATGTCTAGCCATATGTGCACGCGTACACACACACACATTTTCATGCACACACGTGAATTAGCTCACTTAATATATGAGTTACAATCAAATTCATGTGTTACGCACAGGTATACTCATATAACCATGCACCTATATCTGGTTTTTGGAATATCGGTTCGTCTGATGACCATGTCCATGTTGGAGTATGTTAGTTATTTCCGTATCTGCAAATCATAGCAGAGAACAGCCTTTGTTATTATCTTTCTTGCGTGAAAAGGTGGAGATGCTTTTGTTTTCAATCATGTAAAAAGTATCTGATTTTACAATCTACGTCTTTAAATAAGATTTCAGTCTTTCTTATTGTTGCAGTCCATTACCACTTTGAGTTATATTATATTGTATGTAAGGCACTGTTACTCTGCAGATCATTAAGAGAGCAAATGAAGCGGGTGAAAAAGATCCATTAAAATTGAGCAATCGGTTTTCCCATGAATTTCTGCATGACATGGCTGAACTCCAGTGCTTGCCTCCAACACATGAACCTCGTGTTTATGAACTAGCAGGCGTAAGGGGGCCAAGAGATATTTATTGTACGGCATATAAATTGCAAATTATTATTTTTTTTTCCAGAAAAGATGTAATAGTAAATTAACAAATTAATCAATAGCTCATAATTTTACCTGATTTTTCGAGTTGTGGGTGTTTCAAGGGCAAAGACCATGTCATGGTGTTCCAATTTGTCTTCTGCTCAAAGATTTTGACTGAATGAAACACTCTGCTCCTTTGCTCACACCAAGAAAGGTTAGATTGTTAACAAGAGAAATCAATAACTTTAACTCCTAAATTTATCACCACCACAAGAAAGATAAGAACAGTTGTGGAATTTCTTGAAGGAAACAATATCAACGTTTTGATTCTCTCCAGCATCATTAAGCAAACCTTGGAGTTACTACCAAAATAAAAGAAGAAGCTGACTTCTTTAAAGTGAACTGATAGCGAACCAAATTGGAAGTGGATCGGCTTATGCATTCGACATCATTGTCCTCTTTTGTTTCTTCTGCAGCTTTTTCAACTGTTTCTTTTCCTGCCTCATAGAAGGCTGCAGGCTATCTGAAGGTGCAGCTTGCACGTCGGCCTCTTCCTGAACAGGTCGAGGATCTTCAGGGAGGGTTGAGTGCAGAATTTTTTTAGCAGAACCACGATGGGTGCAGAACACTTTCAGCATTTTCCTCCCCCTTATCCATTTCAGCATGATCTTCATATGGGTCTTGCTGCTGAGCCCCGGAATACCAGCTTCCTGTCAAAATGAAGGCAATCAACCAAAATGTTTCGGTTTTGTGTCTGTTGTCTAAAAGAATATGAATCTAGAAGCATCGTATGCATAATAAATGACGCGAGAATTCTTAAATTATCATCGGGAATCTTGCAGCTAAGAGTTGATGATATCTGTGGTTAATTCGCATGCACAAGTAATTAGATATCTGTGGTTAATTCGCATGCACAAGTAATTAGGGCAGTTTATGCAACAATGGAATGATGAAACAGTACAGTACAACAATCCATCAAAAGGCGATTTTTTATACATCTACGCATGATGACACGAATCCTTCTGACTGAGAAAGCTAAAAACCAACAAGATGAATCAGACTGCAGTCTGCTACCAAGTATGGACCCAACAACGCTGTAGAATAGATTTCGGCACGCACTTTACCTTCAGAGGCTTTGCAAAGAATCTTAATCGTAGCACATTTTAATTTTCACATATATTCTAAAAGTGCTGGACCTAAAATGAAATGCCTTTCAAATTCCCATGCCCCCATATTGGAAATTTCAATACAGACGCATGGAAGTAAGTTTCCTATGCCAAGAAAATGCCAGCCAATTGCAGATGTAAGAGAACAGACTTTCCTAAATAAAACTAGTCAAAATATTGAAATGCAAAAAAATAACACTAATCAACAAGTAGATAAGGCCATGATAGCAGAGATGAAAGAGTTCGAAGGAGAACATAAATTTGTAATGCATTTTTACGGCATATCTGCATATGAAAGAATCGGGTATTTTCTACAATTATATATGTATTAGCTATATCGATATGTGACATTAGGGTATTATACCTAAACCTAGGTTTTGAATTTTGGAAAATGGTTTGGATATTCAGAAGTGGTCTAACGCTAACCATTTAGAATTTACATTTTCACAAGTGGATAGATTTAAAAATATATATAGTAAACTACGATTCAAACATCATTTAGATGTCAATTTATTCTTTTTAAGTAAAATTATCTCAACCCTGATATACATCATTACTTTTTTGCCCTAAGAGTTTTATTCTAAACATGAATGTGCCGTTACACTAAAAGCAGGTTTGTAATACTGGAATTGATATCGCTATCACTAATTATTTATGGTATCAAAATTAGTAATATTAGGTGTATTGTATCGGCAATATTAGAAATATGTGACTGATATTATACGGCATTTTGTATATTTGGTACCTGAAAATTGGACACGAAATTTGGTAATATATATCAGCATCGGTCGATATTTAAAACCATGATTAAAAGTATGCTAGACTCCATAACAGCACCGAAAAGGCTGCACTTTACAAGATCAAACTACACAACTCAAATATGGAGATGGAGACAAATTCAAAAAGACCCTGAGATATGGATACAGCACTGGCACACCATGAAAAGTTATGTTCACTTGCATTACACTACGGCATATCTTGTTTAGACTCATAAAAATAAATTTTCCTTATAGTGAGAACCAAATATAGTCTCATCCGTACAGGTCATATCTTGTTTCCAACTACCAGAGCCTTCAAACTACGGTGGTCTAACAATTTAGAATTGGATTGGAAATTTTTGTATGTACAAAAAGTGAACAGTAAATTAGAAGAAGTTATGAAGAAAGAAAAAAGGATAAAAATACGGAGCACAGATTATAAATTTCTTGCATAGACTCCGCAATGTAGGGGGATTTTGACGGTTTCTTAGTTGTTGGATGAAAAAATTTGTAGGCTGGCCTACCATGCCAGATAGCTACCAAAGCTTCTATGCCAGAACCTCTTGCTCATAATTTCTCTCTTCACGATTTTTTCACATTAAAAGTAGGTTGCAAAAATTTAAACAATGCTTTTGTTGCATATATGTCATAATTCATAAACGATAATAATGACAATCAGGTGGCACACGATAATTATGACAACAATGGCAATGATGAGCTAAGAAATATCAAAAACTAAGCATGGCATTCATGGTTATCAAGTAATGTGATCGAACATTGAAGTGGTAAGATAAATAAAAATAAGGTTCATTTAGGTGTTTAGCTACAGGGTTTAATTCTTCGATATGTTTCACATCTATGGAGGTTGTATTCCATAAGTAACATCCCTATCTGTCTGCTTCTCAGGATTAACACAGACATACAGCGAGACAAGTAGGGTTGTACTGGAAAATAAGCTAGTGCCCTCTATGGATAGTATAGCATCAGGTGCACTAGGGGATAGTGTTACCCAAATTTCTTTTTAAGTTTAAGCACCTCAGGCAATTGACAAAGAGTTTTCATTTTCGAAACATGCTGAAATAGATGCTTGTTCTTTGTCATTAACAGGCAGTCTATACTAAATCTAGAGCTGCAAAATCCAGACATCCTGAACATATTTAGTGCTATTCCTGCATGATGCGAAAAGCATGAAGCCTTAACTATTTTCCTTTGCAGCCACAGTGTGTCAATGTGTCATTTAAGTAAAAGAAGACCATATTATAAAGTAAACCTGTATTTTGCATCCATTGTCAATATAATAATATATTCTTCCAATTTTCCCAGAATCCCAATTTTCCTTATGCCTAATTAAATTTAAGATCCTTCTGAAATTTCACTTTCTTATAAGTAACTAATGAGATGCTTCACGCAAAAATCGCTGGTGCAACATGCATAGTCGAGATAATCATATGATCCAAAATGTCATCTACACATGCTCATATGCATCACAATCGCAGGTTCCTTAGAGGTTCACAAAAAACATATCCTATGAATCAGTTAACCACCTAGTGTAAGATTTAGTATAATTTTAAACTCCCACTCCAACATAGATGGTCCGCACTCTCAAGTCAGTCAAATTAGCTTCCATCAATGTTGGCACGCCGTATTTGAGAGGATTTCTAACTGCATTTGTGCTTTCCACGCCAACCATATCCAAGTTCTTATAGGATATCACCTAAAGGACTCAAATCTAATATCCAATAGCTAAAACAGTGACATTAATATGGATGTCACAGAAATAAATGAAGACATATTGCTCAATAGGAATGAGTGGAGAATGATCATCCATGTGATCGATCTGGCACGATCCCATTTTGGTTCATGTAGCCTGCCCCAAGTACTTGGGATAAAGGGCTTAGTTGTTGTTGTTGTAAAGTGTCATCATTAGCCAATACGATGCATGACGAGCAAACATGACCCCCATCATCCACTCGCATATTTTAGTTGGGCCATTAGTACCCATTTGAAACTACACTTGAGAAAACAAAGGTAGATTCTACAACACTGTAACATCTATAGACTGATAGAAACTAGTCTTATGAGCCTTGATTAGAAAGCGACATTAAATTCGTTAACAAAGAGAAAATGCATAACAGTAGATATATTGGTCTCTGAAGCATTTCATCGAACACCTAGTGAGCAACTCACTAAACTTCGTTTTTATGAGGGGAAAAAAATGTAAATTCATATTCTTGGTAGATTTTGGGTTACCTTGGCGTGGTCCCAAGTGCTGGCGACCGACAAGGGTCCCCGCTCCTTGATGATCTGGTAGAGGCTCTTCGAGATTTCCTTCGCCTCCTCTTTGGGCACCTTAGGGTTTATCCTTCTGAGATCGGGAGCCCGTTTGCGAGAGAAATAACGTACCAGATTCCACTCCGCCGCCGCCGCTGCGCCTGCAGCGCCACCTCGACCGCCGCCGCCGCCGAACAACATTTTATGCTTCTGTCCGCTCGCTCACGATCACGAGGGATCTTGTTAAAGAGCCGAGAGACATGGGCTAAGGCCTGGACCCGTAGAAGCGTGAAGTGGGCTAAGAATATAAAATTTTGGGCCCATAATCTTCGCCTAAGGACGTTTTATATGGCTAGAGATAAATCTCTAAATAAAGAAAAAATTGGTATTGACCCAAAATATTGTCATAAATAAGTTTATGACAATATTTTAAAAGTGGGGGATCAAGGAGCATTATTTTCAATTTGAGAGAGTCCAATATGTTACCTAAGTTTTCTATGAGTTCTTTATTGTTTTTGTAAAATAAAAACTTCATATCACTCACTTAGTGGGGCCAACAAACTAAATATAATAAGTTTTAAGACATATTTCCTGTTAATATCTGAAATAAGTTAGGAAAAAAAAAAGTACAAAATGTATATTTTCTAAATTTGACAGATAAAATAGCCTGTTACATCCAACTCTGCTCACAAAATGTAAAAAAAATTTAAAAAAAAAAAGTTATCGAGTATCAATGGCACACCCCTACCCACTTGTTATTATTTGAAGTACAACAAGTAATTAGCAAAGAATCTAAAGTGCAACAAGTACAATATACACCGGGGAGAATCAAATAATGTCCCGATGCTAATTTGATGCGTGATCCTGCATATTCTAGATATTGATTGACTAAACTTTAAATCCCAAAAAAATGTGTGTGTATATATGAGAAAAATGGAAATGAGCCCACAGTTTATGCAAATTATCTGAGCTGCAGTTTATTTCCACTATTTCCAATAATATTTAAAAAAAATTTATTATGATCTTGACCTCCGAGAGTTTACTCATACCAAATTTCTTGGTTTTTAGTTTTGATTTGCTCCTCCATCAAATTAACACAAAAATAACGGTTTTCAATAAATAAAATATTTTGTATGCACTTAATGAAAAGGTAAATGAACTCCAAAATTTATGAAATTTAATCCGATAGAAGTTAAGCAGGTAGAGATAGTAATTGTAAAAAAATTTGAAGAAAAATCATTGGAACATTATAGTTTTGCCACTAGCTCACGTATTTTTTCCTGAGCTGGCGGCTCACCTACAGTAATCCATATATATATATATATATATATATATATATATATATATATATATATATATATATATATATATATATATATATATATATATATATATATATATATATATATGAGTAAACGGGAAATTCATCAGCAGTGAAGGGGATTCCTTCACTAACACTTAGGTGCCCCAATAATTATATTGTATATGGCGTCACTGAAAAGTTAGTTATGAAAGTTCTTTTATTTATTATTTTGAGTGACACCATGTGTAATACAATTATTGGACCACTTAAGCACCAGTGAAGGAATCTCCTTCACCGCCGGTGAATTTCCCGTTCTCTCTCTCTCTCTATATATATATGTGTGTATGAGTAAACGGAAAATTTACTCTCGGGAGTTCTTTCACCGCCTATTAGATGACCTAATGTGATTATTACACGTGACGGGTCACTCAAAAGGCGCTTAAGGGAGTTTTTTTATTTGTTATTTTAAGTTGAGCCATGTATAATAATTATATTGGACCATCTACGCGGTAATGAAGGAAGTCCCTTCACCATTGTTAAATTTTTCGTTATATATGTCTATGTGGAGAGAAGAAAATTATTGCTTGTGGAATAAAAAAAAAATGATGTGACAGTGGATTATTTATATATATTTATATATACACGTGTGAGTGTGGAGAGAAGAAAATTATTGCTTATGGAATAAAATAAAAAATGATGTGACAGTGGATTATTTCCACGAAAACAGTTCCGATTATGATGCCTAGAAATTGATGTTGATTCGAAAATTTAACTTGGAAAATTAATTAGTTAGCACTCTCACCATAGAAAAACAGAGGAAAAACAAATGGGTAGAAAAATGGGGAAGTGGCGTTTGTGGCCATGGAAGAGATTAGGTTCCCTTTCAAGTGAGTGTGGGCATCCAAGCACAAGATTGACTCTAAAATTCATTGCGTACAGTGGTAAAGTGCGACCCCTATCAACTTCAAACGGAACTAGATGCTCAATTGTCAATTCTTGCGCCCACTTGGAAAGTTCAACTGAAATAAAAATTATTCGTTGTAACACTCCGTTTTCCTATACAATATTTTGTATTTATTAATTTTTAAATTTATTATCATAAATATTAAAGTGATAATTTACATATTATTATGTTATCTATTATTTACTTTATAGTTTGAGTTTATCTAAAACACTAGTAGTTTGATTATAACAAATCTAACTGAATTTAGATTGGATTAGGAGGATCCATCATATATCTAAAATTATCCTAAACTAACCAAAATTTTTAAATATTTAAAAAATACAATAAACCGGAACTAAAAGCACATTTTTTTTCCTCTTCCGAAGAGAACAAAAGAAAAACAGTGAGAAAAAAAAAAGGAAAAAAAAAACCAGAGAGGAAAGAAAAGAATAACAAAAGGAAAGTAAAGATGAAGAAGAGATAAAGAAAGAAAGAAAGAAAAGTAGAAAAGAGAAGTAGAGAGGGAGAGAAAAAGGGGATCCAAATTGTTGGCAATAGTGATTGTTCAAATTTTTGAGTCTTCTACAAAACGCAAGTGCTTTACTATTAGTTTATGAAATTTCTATATTCTTTCTTAATCAATAACTTATTATTATTATTATTATTATTATTATTATTATTATTATTATTATTATTATTATTCTGAATATATGCATTGATGCAAGTATTAGGTTCAGTTCTTCCTTTCTTTTTTACTTTAGAAATCTATACATATAAAAAAAATATTCTGTTCTTTTAATATATAAATCCAAGTGATGTTCTAGATTTATGCTATGATATCAGCTGCCACTTGAGATTTAATAATGCAAGTTGTACTTGCCTGTTTCGTTATATATATTTTCCTATGAATATAATTATAACTATAAATAAATTGTTAAAATAAAAAAAAGGAGATGTCTGTTCTGTTCACTTCAGTGAGCAGAACAGAGAGACACAAAAAATTAAAAATAAAAATTAAAAAAAGTAAATAAGTCTTTGTTCTGTTCACTTCAGTGAACAGCATAGAAACAAGAAAAAGAAAAAAGAAAATCATTAAAAAAATATTAACTCATTTATTTATTTATGTATTTGTTTTAATATTTCTACTTATAGTGTCAAGATAATGGGATCCATGTATACAATTTTATTGTTTGTTAATAGGTCTGCCATTCATTATTTTGAGAGCTACATTAAATTTTTATTTTTTGATAAGCCACAGATTCACTTATTAGTAACTTTTGTGATATGTTATTACTTTCTATAATCGTAAAAAGAAAAAAATATATTTAATGATTTTATCTTGTATAATTTATGGGTATATATTACTTGGAAATTACCTTAACTATTTACGAGTTCTATTACTGACCATTATTTGTATCCAAACTAATGAATAATATTTTCTTTATAGTATCATGATGATAATTATGTAATTTTCAAATATGCAAACACTTGTTCTTTAATTAATTTTTTTTTTTATATACTTTCATTGACCTATTAAGCATAAGCATTTCTTATATGTATATATATTTTTGGATATTTGCTCTATCATCCCTTTTATTGATGAAAAGGATATATTTATATATATATATATATATATATATATATATATATATATATATATATATATATATATATATATAAAGGACATGTATGCTTTTTCATAAGAAAAGACACAAACACACACAAAATACATATGTGCGCTTGCACACATACACAAAATTTATAATGTTATATGTCCATTGTATTTGATTTGAATTTTTAAATTTTGATGGATGAAATTGATCATTTACATTTTTGTAATAAATTCATCATGTGACATTTTTCCCTTATATACGTGTATGTATTTATTTTATATTGTCATTTACATTGTTGTTTATAGAATTGTTATTCTTAAAATATGAACAAAATTATTGGGTTATGAGGGAATTCGAAGAAGAAACTGTATACATATTTTAGGAGTTTTACATTCTTGAGGTTGTACAATCGAACTTAGGAGCCCAACCATAAGGGTTTTGGGTGATTAATAGATCATCATCAGTATATAGGGTTGTGCGCCTGGAGCTTAGATTCATCAGAGTTCATGTTTATTAGTACTTAGCGGCACGTCCTGTGGCAGTACCAGAAATAATGGCCGTGGTCCCGGTATGCACGGGATACTCGTAAAACACGTGGCACACTATTTCTTACAGTTTCAAATAAATTAACCCAAAAAATATAATATGATGTCAAATTTCACATGTATATTCATTTTGTTATATATATATATATATATATATATATATATATATATATATATATATATATATATATATATATATATATATATATATATATATATATATATATATATATATATATATATATATATATATATATACACTATAAGGTTTTCCATGACATATGTATAAAGATATACCCCTGACCATTATCATCCTCAAGACAACTACAAATTATCTCATGTTCACTTCTTCCTATTGATTTATATTTTATATGCATTCATAATTTTACAGTTTCATATAAATTTTACCGTCACGTTAAATTCCAATACTACTCAAGATATATTTTCACTATTACTGGTTGATTTATTATTATTTTTAGACAAATATAATTTAAATCCATGTTTCACATTCTTTTCAACAGTTAGTCTAAAATTTTGATACTATCATGATTTTATGATTTTATTCAGTTTTATATTTTATTTATATATACACATAGCGTGCATGTGTATTATTATTTCTCTTTTTGTAATACTTGCTAAGTCGTTCTAACGACCATGATTTGACACGCCTAGATACTGATTTACAGATGAATGAGGAGGAAGACCTACTATAGTTAGAATTATATTTCAAGGAGTTAGCAGATTCTCAATAAATGCATTTGCTGCTTAAGGGACATGATAAAGACTCTTCTAGTTTGTTTTCTGTTTCTTTTAGAAACTTCATTATTCATCTTAATTTTGTTCACTTAAACTTTTTTATGATGTAATAAAGATCATTTGACTTTCCTATAAATTTGTAGATCTTTATTTTTGGAAGAAACTTATTGTTTTAAATTCATATTATTATCTTATGGTATATGTGTATGTATTTGTGGTAGTTGTACATATGTATTCATGTGTTTGAGGCTCGGAGAATTCATTTATTATACGTCGCCGAACGCTACCCGTATCTTGGGATGCGGGGCATTACATTCAGTTTAGTCAAGTGTGGCCCCTTTGCTGAGGTTACAAAATTGGGAATTTCTAAAGGAACACACCACTTGTCATAGTGAGCACACTTGTTTTAGTCAGAATTAATCTCCGGATGGTCTTCAAACCGTTTGGGATTAATTCTCAAGTAGTTTTAACAATATTTTGAGATTAATTTCCCACCGTAGCAAATAAACATCATGAAATGAAGTGGCAAACTTTCAATTTTTTACAACTGTAGGAAGTGTGCTCACTGAGACAAGTGGTGTGCTCTTTTAGAAATTCCCTATAAAATTATATCATCAAGGCAACAAAAGATTTACTTACTCACAAAAACAAAGCAATTATTTACTTAATCATATGATGAAATTTCAACATTCCAAATTTGGAATCTCTGCTGAGTGTTTTCATGAACCAGCTCGCAAGACCATATGCATGTGCACTTTGAGAACATAGTCGACGATCTTGGCAAAAAAAATATTCTTTATTTTTTATTCCTATCGCTAGAACATAATCTCAACTACTAGACTAGCCTTTTATAACTGAATTTAGAAGCATCTTTCATCACAGCTTCAATAGTCGTTGAGAAAAATTCTCTTATCAAATAACATTTATAGCCAACCTAGCTCGCTCACTTGCTACAAACTCATATTATAAGATTGTCATCCAGGCATTTGAAAGAAAATAAGCTCTCATCTGTTGCAAACTTAGCTCGGGCAATAAAGATTTCACTTTTTCAATTCACTTTTTCAATCACGTCCATCATGTTCTCCTTGAACTCACACTATAGGCACGTTGCAGATTTTTTTTGTTTCTAGAAAAAAGACAACTAAAGTCATCTTTGTACGTTTAATGATATATTATATTAGAGTGTGTGTATTTAGTATATAAATCAATACAAAACATAAAAATTAAACGTGAGGTGGAGACTATCTATGCAGCCAAATTCCAATGTAATAGCTAACACAGTGAATCATCGAGAGGATGTCCCGTTGTCTATTTTGGAATATGTGGTTGTTGTGTTAGTTCCGTATGCACCAGATTATTGCTAGAGTAGTCATGTCCCAAACTGGATTCGTCGTCGCCATAGAGAATGTAGAGTTAGAGGGAGATGCGGGAGATTATAGGGGGAAAGAAAGTGTTGAGGTAAGTGGAGGTTTTTGGATTGGATTGGCATAAGGCACGTTGCAAACTTGAAGTTAATTTTGTCCTAAATTTCAGTTTAAATTAGAAACGAAATGAATATCCTACTTCCGCCAAAAAGACAAAAAAATAAGGGGTTTTTATATATCGGTCGCTTAAATTTTTAAAAATTAGACTTTAATTCCTAAAATCTTCGTGTTTTAATTTTAGTCATCCAAATACTCGACAATTAAAATGCCAAGTCTCGTCGATAGGCGTTTGCTTCGCAATTAAACTACACATCTTGATATAGACTTGAGGACACCAAGCACAACGACCAAAAAACATCGGTAAGCCAAAATTTCGGCCAGCAGCCGTCCATTTCAGCGCACTTGCAACAGTGGGTTGTCAATGGATTTTTATGTTGTACGCCTCCAAAAATCTTTTACTAGTTGGTTTAGTAAGCTGTTGTTGTTGATTTGAAAATAGATTAGATACTGTTATATTAGATCGAATAGTAATATTCGACTATAATGAAATACGATGGAAAAGAAGAGAGAGAGGATTACAATTTTTTTTTAAAAAAAAGATTAGTTTGTAAAATAAATATGAGATGATTCAAAATTAAAAGTAGGCATACTGTCTTGAGTAAGTGACATGCAGGAATAGAATTTTCTTATAGTAAGACATAAAATATCTTGTTTTTAGCCAAAAATCAACAAGCTATCTTCTATATTTATGAATGGGTTATTATTATTATTTTGTTGTTGAGCTCCAATATAATCCTAACCTGCAGGGGGAGTTGACCGGAATTATTTTATATTTTAATATTTTTTTTTTAGAAAACAATCAAACTGCGTCGTATCTATTTATTAATAAAATTCACCCAATCGGTGCCATTTAAATCCCCCGCTTCCCAATCGCGATTCCGTTCTCACTCCCCCCCCCCGCCTCCCATCCTCTCTCCCTCCCATTTCTCCAAACCCAATCCAAAATGGGTTTCGGGTCCAACGAATCGCGACAGGAACCGACAACGACAAACGGCGGCGATGCGCCCGCGGCCTCGAGCTTGTCGTCCCGCTACCGATACAACTCGCCGCTGGTCCAGATCTGCCTCATCGGGCTGGTCTGCTTCTGCTGCCCGGGCATGTTCAACGCCCTCTCCGGCATGGGCGGCGGTGGACAGGTGGACCACACCGCCGGCAACAACGCCAACACCGCGCTCTACACCACCTTCGCCGTGTTCGGCATCCTCGGCGGCGGCATCTACAACCTCCTCGGGCCCCGCCTCACGCTCCTCTCCGGCAGCCTGACCTACGTCCTCTACGCCGGATCCTTCCTCTACTACAACCACCACAAGCACCAGCTGTTTGCCATCGTCGCCGGCGGTGTTCTCGGGGTCGGCGCAGGGCTGCTCTGGGCCGGACAGGGCGCCATCATGACCTCCTACCCTCCATCGGGCCGGAAAGGTACTCATTAGTTTTTTTTTTCCTTTTCTTTTCTTTTCTTTTCTTTTCTTTTCTTATAATAGATTATTTGATTTTAAGGATTTGATTTTGTCTATTCATTATTAGAAATATTAGAAGAAAATTATTTTATCGTCTTAAAGATTTTGACTAAGAATTTGATGTTTAAGACTGATTTTAGTCCCGTCCGGAATCAATATGAACGGCACGAAATTATTGATTTGGGTTTTCTAATTATTTTATTAATTTAAATATATGAGAGTATTTTCTAAAAAAAATTATTTGATAGAACAAATCATAGATATTTCCAAAGTTTTTTTCTGTGGTCCGTTTTATTTGGAAGAAAGCTAAAGAAAAAAAAACTCTCCTATTATCAAATTCTTATATCATTCCATTAAACAAAGAGAAAAAATAAAAAAAAATTGATTAACACAATTTATTATTATAAATTTGTTTTCCAAACCCATAGCCAATTAAACTTATTAGAAAACAAACAACATCTATCATATGAAAGAGAAAATTTATGCTTGCTTGGTTACATAGTCCATCAAAAATCTGTCTTTCATATCAATAAATTTATTAATTTATAATTTAGAATTCGGTGCTTGACACTGACTTTGGTCCCCCCCAATCAACTGGAACGGCACGAAATTATTGATTTGGGTTTTTTTTTAAAAAAGGGTTAATTATAGTTAGACCCCATGTAGTATTGGAGTGTGCAACTTAACACCCCTGAAATTTGAAACTCTCAAAAAACCTCCTGGATTTAATTATTTTCACTCTCTTTTCTACTAAAATATACTCTTGTCTCTCAAATTTCTATTCTACCATCATCCCTCCTTTAACCAGCACACACACACTCTCTCTCAATCTCTCTCTCTCCCTCTCTCCCTATCTATCCCTCTCTCTCAGTCACTCTCTCTGTATCCCTCTCTCTCAGTCACTCTCTTTCTATCTCTCTCTCTCTTAGCCAGAGAGGGAGCATGAGTGATTGAGAGAGAGGGATAGAGAGGGAGAGGGAGAGAAAGAGAGGAGAGAGAGGAAGTGTGCTAGTTAAATAGAGGGATTATGATAGAATAGGAATTTAAGAGACAAGAGTACACTTTAATAAAAAAAAGGAGAGTGAAAATAACTAAATTCAGGGGGTTTTTTTAGAGTTTCAAATTTCAGGTGTGTTAAGTTATACACCTCAATACTATAGGGGGTCTGACTGTAATTAACCCTTTTAAAAAAATTTTTAGTAATTTAAAGATGAGAGAGTATTTTTTTAAAATAATATTTGATAGAAGAAATCATTGATATTCCCAAACTTATTTTCTATGATCTCTTTTCTTTGGAAGCAAGTATAGAAAGAAAGAAAAAAAACTCTCTTATTATAAAATTCTTGGGGGCTTTACATATCTATCCCTTATATCTTTAAAAATTAGAATTTAGTCTCCCAAATCTTCATACTTATAATTTAGTTTCTCAAATCCTTTAAATTACCACAATTTAGTCCCTCAGTCATATTTTTGGTCCGAATTTCCCGTTATACCATGAGTTACTACACTTTAGTCATCCCTTCCCTCTCCATTCTTCTCCTCTCTCTCTTCCCTCTTCTTATTGGGTTCCCCTAAGTTTCTTTACTTTAAAAATTAACTGGGAGGGAAGATAAGGAAGAGAAGATGAAGAGAGAAGGGACGAGTAAAGTGAAATAACTCAGGGGTATAACGGAAAATTCGGACCAAAAATATGGCTGAGGACTAAATTGTGGTAACTTAAAGGATTTTGGAGATTAAATTATAAATACGAAGATTTGGGAGACTAAATTCTAATTTTTAAAGATTTAAGAGACAGATATGTAATAACTGCAAAATTCTTAGAAGAATAAAAAGAAAAAAAAAGTGATTAACACTATTTATTATCATAAATTTAATTTCCAAATTCGTAGGCAATTAAACTCTTGATGAGTGTAGTCCATCTAGAAAATCTTTTATGGACAATGAGAATCAACAGCACATGAATGACTCAGCTAAAATAAAATGTCTACTCAAATTAGATGTGCATTAAACAACATTTACTTTATGCTTGCTTGTCTAAATAGTCCGTCGACAAATCTTTATCTTTCATATATTTTTGGCTAAGGAGAGTATGATGCCAATGAAGCGGATAAAAAACAAATATGAGTATTATTGGTTTTTTTTCTTTCTCCTTTCGGATGAATATGAATACAGACATTGTTTGGATGTTTAATTTGTTATCAATATTTATGCCACTAAAAAGGTATACTAAATCAATATTATTCTATATCTTATCAGTTATATTCCTACCTATATTTTTTTAGATATTTATTAGGCACAATTAGCATGATCTATTTTAATACCATATTAAAATTGGAGCTCATATAAAGATGTGTTTGTTTACATGGAAGTAAACTAGAAGTAGTAAAAGTAAGCTTATTTTCACTACTTTAAGCGTTTGTTTGTCCCAAACAAAAAAAAAAAAAATTAAAAGTTACTTCTCATATGCTGAAATATTCTTCCTCACAATTTTGCTTGGAATCAATACAAACAAAATAATTTCTTATTTGAATGTCATCATCACAATTCAAAAGTTGTATTTTATATATAGAAAATAAGTTAAAAAAAATATAAGTATTGTTTTAATTAAACAATTAAATAATACTCCCATCCCACTTCCAAATATACTTTTTTTTTTCCAAAAATTAGCAAGCAAATACAAAAAGTAATATTTTCTTCTACTTCAATGTTTGGAAATTACTTCTTACTTTCTTCTCTATTTTTACTATTTCAAATAGCCTAACACCTTAAATAGCCATATTTATGAACATATGACTATGAAATCAAATACGGATTAGATTATTGGGTTAATTACACTCAGACCCCTTATAGTATGAGACATGTAACACTTAGACCCCCTAAAGTTTAAAACTCTCACTTAGACCCCCTGAGGTATCTAAATCACCGTGTTTTAATTACATTCAGACCTCTTGGTCCAGGGGATCTAAGTGAGAGTTTTAAACTTCAGGGGGTCTAAGTGTTACATGCCCCATACTACAGGGGGTCTAAGTGTAATTAACCCTAAATTATTTGTATTTGTTAATTGGACGCATGTATTAATTAGTGTATTCTGAATAAGTTATTTTGAATTTTGAGAATGAATTATTTTGGTTTTTCTCAAAAATAGGTACATATATCTCCCTCTTCTGGTCCATCTTCAACATGGGCGGGGTCGTCGGCGGCCTCATCCCTTTCGTCCTTAACTACAGCCGCACCACCGCAGCTTCCGTCAACGACGGCACCTACATTGCCTTCATGTGCTTCATGACCATCGGCGCCCTCCTCTCCCTCGCCATCCTGCCCCCTTCTCAGGTCGTCCGTGACGACGGCACTCGCGCGACCAACGTCACCTACTCCAACGTCCTCACCGAGGCCGTCGAGATTTCCAAGCTCTTCACCAACTGGAAGATGCTACTGATCCTTCCGGCGGCATGGGCGAGCAATTTCTTCTACACGTACCAGTTCAACAACGTGAACGGACTGCTGTTCAATGTACGGACCAAAGGGCTGAACAATGTGTTCTACTGGGGGGCGCAGATGGTCGGGTCGTTGGGGATCGGGTACGTGCTCGATTTCAGCTTCAAGAGCAGGCGGACGAGGGGGTTCGTGGGGATTGGGGTGGTGGCCGTGCTCAGCATGGGGATTTGGGGCGGCGGGCTCGCGAACCAGTTGAGGTTCAGGCATGGGAAGTGGCCGTATGGCGAGCTTGATTTCAAGAACTCCGGGTCGATGTTTGCTGGGCCGTTTGTGTTGTATTTCAGCTACGGGCTGCTGGATGCCATGTTTCAGAGCCTGTGCTATTGGGTGATTGGGGCCTTGGCTAACGATTCCGAGACTCTCAGCAGGTAAAAAACCCTTTTTTTGATTAATTTTGTTCAGTTGTTGTCTAACTCAACTAGTTCACTAGTTAACTTTGCAAAAAGTTTTTTTTTTTTCCTTTATCTTAATATCTATTGGAATCTTAATGTATAAACTTAAAATAAAAAGTTGAGCAATTACTTAAGACTTATGTGCCGGCTGCTTATATTTATCACTAGTCAAGACAAATAATAAAGATGCTTATCGTTTGCCAAGTATATATGAAGCATAACTATCTTGTATCATTGAAGAAAGCGAAATTCTAAGCTACCACACCACTTGACTTAGTGAGCACCATTTACTTAGTTAGCACAATTCCTCTTTAAAAAAAGAAAGGATTTTTCTTAGTAATCTCCTTCTCTAATATTGCTCATAATTTTTCCCTTCTCTCCGGCCTCCATCACCTGCTTTCCTTTTCTTCCCCTAAACTCGTCGTCACCTCGCCTGCTGGCAGATCAAATTTGACAATTTAGAATTTAAAAGCACGTAATTTTTTGATTTGGTTGTGTTGGAGAAGTGAGTGGTTGTATTGGGGAATAAGTGAATAGGGTGAAGGGTAATTTTGCAAAAAAAAAAAAAATTGTACTTCTTTACAACTTAGCCGTGTAGTGCTCAGTACGTCAAGTGATGTGCTTGTTTAGAATTTCTCTTTGAATTAAAATGAGAGCAAAAGTAAAATTTCTTGATTGAAATCGATATACTTTAGCGCCTGCGACAATTGCAGATACAGTGGATTCTACAAGGGAGTGCAGAGTGCAGGGGCGGCCGCCGCCTGGCAAATCGACACACACATGACGCCGCTGCTAACGCAGCTGATCATCAACTGGGTGCTCATGACGGTAAGCTTCCCACTGCTGATCTTGCTGGTGGTGCTCGCTGTCAAGGATGGCGAGCCACCGGCGATGCAGGATGCAGAGAGCAAAGGGCCTCCTGCTGTCCCTGCCGAGGCTGGTAACGTAAAAGAAATCGAGTTCGGAAAATCTACTTGAAATGTGTCTCCTCATAAAAATAGAAAACGAAGACTTCTTGTAATTCTTCCATCTCTTTCTCTGATTCTAGCTGTGCAATTATTCACTTGAATCTTCCTTGGTTTGTAGTGTTAAGAATTTAGAGGTGGAGGTCCACAGTTGATTATAACATGTTTGAATTTAAATCGAGAAGTTATCGTCTTGGTAACTTGATGGTAACGGCTATGGTCGACGTTGTCTATCCAAATCTAGCACAATGCTCAGAGGACTAAATTCAAAATAAAATAATTCATTATAAGATATTGTATTCGTTGAGATCGTATTGCAGAATTTTTTTTTTTAAAAAAAAAATTAAAAGAATTCATGCACAGCTTCATATTCTTTGGAATTTTTGATCGCATACCCTTAAATTTTTCCTTTTTAGAAATTCACACATAAAATTTTATCGGGTTAATTACAGGTAGACTCCTGTAGTATTGGAATGTATCACTTAACAATCCTGGAGTTTGAAACTTTCAAAAAACCTCCTGAACTTAATTATTTTCACTCTCATTTTTTACTAAAGTGTACTTTTATCCCTTAAATTCCTATTCTACCATTATCTCTCCCTTTAATAAGTTTTTACTAAAGTGTACTTTTATCCCTTAAATTCCTATTCTATTATTATCTCTCTCTTTAATAAGTGTGCTGATTAAAAGGAGAGATGAGGTTAGAATAGGAATTTAAGTGACAAAAGTGCACTTTAGTAAAAAAAAAAAAGAGTAAAAATAACTAAGTTCAGGGGGTTTTTTGAGAGTTTCAAACTTTAGGGGTGTTAAGTGATACATCCCCAATACTACAGGAGGTCTAACTGTAATTAACCCAATTTTATATTTGTCAATTTAATTCCTACAAGTCAACTAAAATCAGAATATCTTACCCTCTCGTGTAAATGGGATAATAAACCTCTATTAAGCTAAGTATAAGTACGAAACTTTAGTTAGTGAACTAGAATTTTGGACAGTTTCAATATAAAACATTATGTTTAAAATTTTCACGATTTGGGTACTTAGAATAGAGTTTCTAAACTTTCGTTTTGTAGAGTTTAAAACTCTCCGATATTTCAAATTAAAACTCCACTCGGAGTAGACTTTATAATATTTTGAAGTAGGTATCTAAGATGAAGGTGAAACTTCATTTTTAAGGGAGTTGCTATCTACATCTATTTTTTTTATTTTTTATTTACCGAAATCACCCACTTGTTAAGTACACATCTAAAGTTTTAAATTTTAACCAATTTACTAAGTGTACCCTATATTATTCTATATTACCTTTCCAAATTTACTAACAATATTTCCCTCTCTTTGTCGGAAACTGCGATCCTATCTACTCTTTTCCTCTCTCTCCATTTCCAATTTCATCGATCAACTCCATTTCCAATTTTGTGAACCCCTTTTCTAAATCCTCACCTTCAATATCCACTGAGTGAAGTGGCCTAACTTCAGTAATAAAAAATTCAGAAGTATAAACTTGAAATACAAGACATAATGATGAGTTAATTGCTAGGAATATGTCTGTTTTGCACAAACTCTATAAATTTTGCATTCTTAAGCTTTAAAATAATCTTAGAAGTTGATTTTCAACAGTAATTTTACAGAGACCGATAATAAGGTGGCTGGAATAATATAAAGTACTATCTAGAATTTCATTCAGTTGCTTCTGTGAGGAAATATTCTTATCAAGCTCTTTAACATGAAAAAGGGTAAAAACCTCGGAGATTCAAATGTGAACACTTCAAGATGGCGGGTAATCTTGACGATGTGATCACTCTATAAATGAAATTTGGGCTCCCAATCGAATCTCTACACACTAATAGAGACTTTGACTCGTACAAAGACGACCTCGTTATCCAATTCTTAACTTTTTCCCTTATGAAATCTTCTACTCTCGATGATGAAGGAGAAGAGAACTCGTTAAATTAAATTTTTTGATTTTTTTTTGGTTCTTTTTTCGATTTTTTTAGTGAAAGGTAAATTTTTTTTTTTTAATAAACTCAAAGTAGGTTAGAATAAGATTATGATTTGATAGTGTAGTTAAGTATAAGAGGATTACTTTAATCTAATTATATTATTTACAAAATTGTAAATATTATAAAGTTTTGAAGATGTAAGAGTTTATTAAAAAAAGTAAATGTAAATAGCAACTCCGACCCTCCAGTGGATCTCGGGTCAAGCCCGGTCCGGGCCACGTCAAGACAGGCCCAGATCGCTGCAAAATTTGTACTTTGCTTTTGAAACGCCGCTTTCTCATTTAACACATGGTTCTCTGTTCACCCGTCGCACAAATCTCAAGCATTTACGCGAACTTCTCGTTCTTCGCAATAAAGCGTGCTCCATCTCCCCTTTAAATAATTTTAAAAAAATAAATAAAACATAAATAAAAAATAAAAAATCAGGGTTAGGGTTTTGGGGAGCGATGGAGAAATCGTCGGAGGCCTCGACGGAGAGATCGTCTGAGGCGACGGAGAAGTCGCCGGAGACGCCGTTGACGCTCAAGATCTTCAACTCGATGACGAAGGCGAAGGAGGTTTTCATTCCCAAGGAAGAAGGCAAGGTCGGGATCTACGTTTGTGGCGTCACGCCGTACGACTTCAGCCACATCGGCCACGCCCGCGCCTACGTCGCCTTCGATGTCCTTCACAGGTCCCGTCTCTCTCCACTTCCTCTTCGATTAATCTTGTCTTGGCAGCGAATTTGTGGTTTCATTTTTTTTTTTTTTTTTGAAATTAGGTTTCTAATTTGGGATTTTTTGAGTTGATGAATATAATTGTGAGGGAATTTACAGAGTCTGAGGGGTTTATGTCTCACTGGGAAATTAAGGAGAAATTAGTCTTTTAAATGGTTTGACAGTTGTAATGTCATAATTTTGGTTAGAAATTATGAAATGCCTTTTGCATTAATACGAAACAAATTCCCTCAATACTCATTACAAATTCGGAGTTTTGGTGCAGTGACACTTTATTATGTATCAGAGCAACCCAGATTCAAATCCCATTAGTCTGCTTTTAATTGCGGATTTTAATACCACTGTGTAAAAGCCAAGGTTTCATCCCAAAATGGACGCTTATCCTCCCAAGGCATGTTAAACTACAAATTAATTTTTCTCAACCCTCACTTAAACTTCAAAGTTTTGGTCCAGTGGCATGACTTTAATATTATGCTAGAATTCAAGACTTGAATTGCCAATACTTTTTTACATTGGTGATATATGGCAACTTATGTATTACTATGAATTATTAAGATGTGGTATATTTTCCCTGCTTTTAGGAGAATGAGACTTGAAGTGCTAGAAGGTAAAATTAAATAATTTACGACTTCTCAAGTTTACAAATCTAAGATTTATATTGTGGAGGTCCCTACTAACCATGCCCTTTGAAGGGCTTGTTGCAGATCGAGTGTACTGCGTAACAATAAGAGGAACTCATCATGGTAGTAAAGAAGAGCGTTATGGCAAAATTTGGATATATAGATCTCTAAAACTACGTGAGGGTGTAATTAATATATTTGCATCATAATCATCACGCTCGTGTGTTTTATATGTTTATGTGGGAATTTATGATTTGAGAGGTAAGTGTGTTATTCTCTCTTATTACACATGTGGCTAGCATTTCAGAAAGTTTTATGTGACTGGTAGTATGACAATGCATTTTTGGTTTACATCTAATCCTCTTCTACTCATTTTAGCAATTGCTTCCTTTAGATTCTTTGCATTTGGTAGAGGGGAAGCGTGAATAACACTAAAATTTCCTGGTGCTGCATATCTGTGGAATTTCCTGGTTCCTTTATATAATAAGAAGCAGACAACAGCATTGCATCACCCAGTTATTGATCTTGTCTTGTCAAACTTGCAGATTCAATCTTGCCAAATCTGCTGGCTTTTTTTGGCTAATAAATCCATTGGCATGTCTATGTAGAAGTAGCGGCAACCATTTTGTTTGTTTGGTACTCATCATCATCATCATTATAGATGCTTGTTCACTTTGAATATGTATTCAGACTTGTATCTTTTAGGCATATGATGTTCTTATTAGAATGTCTAATGATCCTCTTGCTTCTTGATTCAAAGCAGGTTTTTGAAGTATATGATGTTCTTATTAGAATGTCTAATGATCCTCTTGCTTCTTGATTCAAAGCAGGTTTTTGAAGTATTTGGGTTATGATGTTAACTACGTTCGCAATTTCACAGACGTTGATGACAAGGTGAGATGACTCTTAGAGCTTCTTTACTTCTTACACTGTTATGTGGGTTCCAAGTTTTACAAATTAATCATTTGCCAATATTTTCCTGTTCCCCCTTTATTGAAGTTCTACTTCTTGACTGATAGAAACGGATATTAATCATTGATGCATTCATAAAGTTCAAAAGGTTGTTTGTTATTCTGAACCATACTTTCCGTTGTTAGACTCATTAATTATGGGAAGAGCATTTTCCTTGTGGGAAACATGTTTTATTTCTCTGTTAGGGTTTCTTTTCTTTCTAGGCTTTTGTCTATTGAAGAGCATTACTGCAACTTAAAGGTTCCTTTGCATGTCGTTATTCCCCACATGTTGATTGTTAAATGGCACCATATGGATTCATTATCCTTTTTGAAGAAAGAAGTGAAGAAACTCTAGCTTATTGGAAGTAAATTCCCTTGTGAAGAATGAGGATCGGAGAGGGGAGAAAGTTTAACTGTCATAGAGGGTTAGATTATCAATGCATGTGGATATGATGCTTACTCATCTATTTTCCATTTTCATCTCAAATTTTAAGCACCAGTAAGAGAAGGAAAAGAAAAAAAAAAAAACCTCAGTTACAATTCCTTCTAAGTGCATGATAAATTAGAAAGATTGGTGAACTTGGTTACAGACACTTGCATGTTCAATATAATACTTTTGGAATGCTGCATCTATTAGTCATTTGGATTGTTATGCATAGTAATGGATTATTATATTCTTTATTGCAATATATATGGTTTTATTTCCTTGCCTAATTAGGATTAATTTGCTGAAATCTGTATAACTGCTATCATCACTTTCCTTCAGTAACTATATAACATTTCCCTGCCATTTATGATTTAATTATGTAAGCAAGTCTTGAGTTTGGATTATATTGGTATGTTGGCCGTATCATGTCAGATTTCAAGCATGTTAATGTGATGCAATTGAAACCAGTGGGTCATAGTTGCCAGACAATATGCATAAGTGAGATATGTGTTCCCACATCCAGTTTCTGACACTGACACCATATCATGTTCTAAAAAAATAGAAAACCATTTCGACACTTTCAGAAAACTTATTGGACACTTTAAAGGAACATCTGTCACTTTTGCGAAGTGGTATTCCTATAAATTTCAAGTTTCCAAAACTTTCACGAAATGCTATTACATAAACTTTTATAATGTATGGGACTTTTTGAAAACCATATTATTTTGATATTTATCAGATGGCCAGTACTTTTGAGAAATGGTATCTTTATTAGTATCGGTTACTTTTTGAAAATGTTATTTTACATATGAAGACACACTGTAGAAATTGTATTTTTATAAGGATATTTGTTGGAAACCGTATTAGGAAAATATAAAGAGTATATGTGAGATTTATGAAATTTATTGTTATATTAGCATAAAAGAATTATACTGTTTATAATAAACAAAATTTTTATGTGGGTATACTCATAAATTATGTTTTTATATGCTTGTATATATAATGATATTAGTGCTACTTTATTAATATATAGTTATACTATTTGATTGTTTTACTAAACATACTACTCATGTAGTCAGTAGTTGACTTCTCCCTGTAAGGCCCAAGAGGTTGTGCTTCTATTAGTGTTTGGCTAAGGTAAGTTGCTTACTACATGATGTTAAAGCATATAAGTTGCAGTGAAAAATGTATTAAATCTTAATAATTGTACAATGTATCTATAGAAAAGTTGCGTGTGTTTCACATCATGTCTTTTTGGCGTTATATTTTTCTTTAAGTTTTATATAAATTTCACAATAATTTGTTCTAAATCTCATACAGTGTCTTGTGAGTGCTATAACAATTTCTCGAGAGTATTATCGTTTTGCTCTTTAGTTTTCTTTGAGCTTCACGTGTCTTGAGCATTTCTCTATGACATCATAAATAATGTATCTTTAGTATCATAAAAGTTTCTTATAAGTTTCAGAATAGTTTTTCAATGTATTAAATTAAATTTTCATATGTAATTTTTTTGGGTGGCATAGCTTGGGTCTTGTGTCATGTCCTATATTGGTTGCTATGCAGTGGACACCACTGATATTGGCTAATGATGACTAACATAGTAGGAGATTTGAGGATTAGATAATTAAAAGTTGATTTGACAGCATTAATGTTATTTGTGGGGGAGAAGATGTCAAAAAACATAAAGCTTCTGGTTAATCTTATCCACTGTACCAATAATTTATTTCTGGAAATGCGAAAAAGCAAAACTCCTGATACCAAATAAAGGCGAACAGGAATTGCGGCATACACTGAGATTTTAGGCCTTGTTTCTAAGTATTTTGCTCGCACCCAATTAATATTAGCTGATCATTCATTACATCTGTGTTCACCAATCCATATCAAATTCCTTGAATAACAGCCCATTATTATTGATGATACAAATGATTTGTGTCATGAAGCCAATGTGAACAGTCTCATCATCGGATGTATGCTAGAAAGATGATAGTTTCCATGAACTCATATCATAGCTTCCATTTTCTAGGGTGGTGTAATGTTAAAAAGTCCAGTGCTAAGGAAGCAAGAGGACAGATGATTTCCTTTGGATTCCTCTTTCCGGGTGTTTCAATTTTCCCTGGAATCCTTCTAAATTACTTTTTTGGAAGGTAATCTGGTCATGCCTAATGATGGTGTTAAATATCTTTTATATTCTACAATGTTTATTCAACTTTCTGTTCAAAATGCAACATTATAGTATTTTCCTCAATGTAAATTACATAAACTTTACTGACTAGACCACACCAATATGTACCTTAGTTGACTTAGTCTGCAATCCTTTTTGACACTATATAGATGGACAAGTGCCTAATTGATAATGTCAATGAACTTGATGTTTGGGTATTTTAAAAAGAATTCAGATTATACTTTGATGTAGATTTGTCTACTAGGTGAATTCTTAGACTGTGTGTGTAGCAGTTAAGTTTCAATCTTTGTTTTATAAGCGTGTAATAAAGCTAGAGACTGACCAAGGAAAAGGAAAGCTGCTGAATTGGCTGACTGCTTTGATGGTGGCCTAGATGGCAAGGCAGATGTGCGGGGAAGCATGGACAAGGATATGCGATATGGGTTTGATAAGATATGGACAACGATGATGTGTCAAATTTTAAAAAAATTAGGACACAAGTATGATGAAGATATGACAAATATTGTATATAAATATAGTCAGACATATAAAGCATGCACATGATATATGCACAATATGAATGGCATATGGATAAGGTAATTTGAAACATTTAGGACACCATCACGTGTGAATATATCATTATTAAAACTATAGATATTTGTTAATGGTCAACATTTTATATATTTGAAATATTTTTAAGTTTCCTAAATTAATAATTTTGTGCACAATCATATATTTATTCTTAAGATACATAGACAAATTATACAAATGCAATGTCTCAGTAATTACCCATCATTTGTATATTCAATTTTTAACCCTTTAGCCTCACATATATTTATGTTATGTCTTTGATACATCTAGGATACATTGTAAATTTTGAATATGGTAGAAGGAGTATCCGAAACGTATTGGGTCAAGTATCAGAGTGTCCGAGTGTCAGACATCTATCTGACATGGGTAAGGCTCATTTTCCAAGGTATTGATGCTGCATAGTAGACATAGAAGTGATTAAATTTGTTCTGGATGAACATCATGCTTCTGTTAGTGCTGTAGATTACTATACATGCAATTAAACATGTAAGTTTTGCATAGCAGTCTCAATGTTTAAAATAACGATAACGTTAACGTAACGTTTTTCTTTTTGTTAGGTTAAGTAGCAAATAACGTAACGCATAACGTAGGTTACGCAATTTTTAATTTATTTAATTAAAATAAATATAGAACTATATTTAATAATGATTATAAATAAGTGAATAAATCCAAAAAATCATATAAAATACTGTAAAATCAATTTAAAGACATAGAACAATTTTAAAAATTGTAGCAAGTATGATAACAAATGATATTTATGCTGTAACACATAGTAATCTAGCCACTTTTATTTCATTACTGTATCAAATGATATTTATGCTGTAACAGCAACTTAAATTAAATGATATTTAGCATAAATCTGTAACACATAATAAAATATTTATGCTGTAAGCCTGTAACACAACAACTTATCAATTGATATTTATGCTTTAACACAGAGAAATCTAGCCACTTTTTAATCAAATGATATTTGATATCTATTTAACTTTTCAAACTTTAATTGAAACAACAACTTAGATTAAATCCCAAAATCTAACCGAAAATTAACATAAACACAAATTGCCCTTTGAAACAGCAACTTAAATGAACATCAATCCAAAATAACAGAAACTTAATTAAATCCCAAAATCTAACAACAGCAAAAGGAGTTCGCCGGAATTACTAACAAAAATTTCTGTTTAAAATTTAAGTTAAACATAAATTTAATTTTTTATTAATGCATTAATAAAAAAAATTAAACTTTGAATTCCTAACAACAGCAAGTAAGCATTACAATAAACAAAAAAAAAATTAAAATTTTTACCTGTTGAAGTTCGCCGGAGTTCCTCGCCGGAGTTAGCGACGGAGTTGGTCGGCGATGGAGAGTTTTGGCAACGGGGTCGGCAAAGGAGATGGAGAGTATCAGATTCGGCGATGGAGAGGAGGGAATCGAGCGATCGGCGAGGATGAAGATGATCGGAATTGGTGATCGGCGAGGAAGGAGAGAATCGGCGAGGATGGAGTTGGCCGGTGATCGGCGAGGGTCGGAATTGGGTGAGGTTGGAGATGATCGGCGATGAAGAGGGACGGCGAACGGAGGAGTGATGGTTTTCGGGTGAGGGAAGAGAAGAATCGAGAACTCGAGAAAGGAAAGAGGAACGATTTTAGGGCTACATTCGCGATCGGTTTAGGAGTTTTTATACCCAAACTGCCCTAGGAAATAACGTAGGTTATTTTGCGTTATAACGTTACGTTATATAATGAACGTTATTTTAAAAAAACACACCGTTATGCAGAACTGCGTTTTTTCCTGTTGTTACGAAGCGCCGGGTCCGCGCTCCGTTACGAAATGCGTTATAACGCGTTTCGTAACGCGTTATTTTCTACATTGAGCAGTCTCTTGTATAGGTAGAAAGTAGGAGAGAAGTAACAGCGACAAGGACAAAAATTCGAAGGAGAAAGAAGAAACAAAATATTCTTAAATAAACGAGAAAAGAAGTGAGAAGGAACCTAGGGAAGAAGAGAATATAATTATGAAGAAAAACATAGTAAGGGACCATTGGGATTTTAAACCAACCGACTTATGTTTGTTGATGTTTGCAATGATAGAGAGTTGTTGAGAGCTATTTACTATCTGAGGAATTAGGAAAAGGATGCTCGTGTTAGATGTTATCAGATGTCTGGCTTGTGATGAACATGGCGGACTGGGTGCGAATAAACCCATGCTTGATTAAGAAAAGAGGATTCTTATAAAGAATTAGTGAATAAGAAGAGATGGGAAGGGCATATGACGGTTTATTTGGGATCTTAGTCATGCAGTGAACACAATTTCCTTAACTTGCCATTTACCGAAGTTTATTGTACTTTCAGCCACTACTAACATAAGTTTAAAACTGGTGTGTATAAACAGCAAGCCTCTGTATTCATGAAATCTTGAAGTAGTGTACTTTCCTTAATGTTTGAAGGATAGTTCATCACCAAGGGCGGAGGTCGGAGCTTTAAGAGATCCCTATGTATATGGTTGCAGGTATATTACCTTGCGTCCTTTATTTAGTTGGATGACTGTTATTAGATTGTGTTGGAGTCTATTTGTAGTCTAGGTTCATATAAAACTAAGGTGCAACTGTGAATTGTCACGTGTTGAATGATGAACATTGATATTATATTTGGACCTTCTATAAATATGTATCCTTGCTTGCATGCTTGACTTATTTTCTCCTTTTTTCTTTGTTGTTTGCCACCTTCTCTTGTAACTTTAAATCCATTATGGCTTTGGAACAATAAGAACATATTGATTAGGATGTACTTCTCAGAGGCAGTGTTATGACAATATTTGCATTTCTCTTTTTTTTTGCTGTGATATAAAATATTTTAACATATGATGTAGGTCACTTCCCTTAAAAAATGTTGGTATGTCTGACAGACGGGATACAACAGGCATGTCTAGCCATATGTGCACGCGTACACACACACACATTTTCATGCGCACACGTTAATTAGCTCACTTAATATATGAGTTACAATCAAATACATGTGTTACGCACAGGTATACTCATATAACCATGCACTTATATCTGGTTTTTGGAATATTGGTTCGTCTGATAACCATGTCCATGTTGGAGTATGTTAGTTATTTCCGTATCTGCAAATCATAACGGAGAACAGCCTTTGTTATTATCTTTCTTGCGTGAAAAGGTGGAGATGCTTTTGTTTTCAATCATGTAAAAAGTATCTGATTTTACAATCTACGTCTTTAAATAAGATTTCAGTCTTTCTTATTGTTGCAGTCCATTACCACTTTGAGTTATATTATATTGTATGTAAGGCACTGTTACTCTGCAGATCATTAAGAGAGCAAATGAAGCGGGTGAAAAAGATCCATTAAAATTGAGCAATCGGTTTTCCCATGAATTTCTGCATGACATGGCTGAACTCCAGTGCTTGCCTCCAACACATGAACCTCGTGTTTCTGACCACATGGACCAGATTAAGGACATGATATCCCAGGTACTTTTCTGATACACATACGCATTTCGAATTGTAAAAAAAAAAAGCTGGAATGCTAAGACACATTAACATTGTTAAGATCAAAATATGGCTGAAATTGGTAATGCTGCTGACATAGTTCCATGCCACTGCATTTTTTTGTCATCATTTTGCCCCTTCCAGTCTGACAGTCGCTTTATCAATTTTGATTATCTAGTGAATTAGGGTCCTACCATCCTAGCTTAATGATGTTAATGTGGATCTTCAGCAAGTTGACTTGTTTTCCTGTGCAAGTGGCACAAATTGATATACTTTTTGTAGAGCCTAGTAAACAATCTGATTCTTTAGATAAAGATTATTAACAGGTTTTCTAAAGTGTGGTGGTGGTCAAAAAAGAAATAGCATGAGGCGGTGACTGAAAAGGTCATTCTGTTCCTTTTGTAGCTACTTTTGACATCCTCTTAAGATGTTTAATGCCAGTAAGGAAATGTAAGTTGTAGGTCCAGGTATGTGAACTGGTAAAATGTGTTGTTTTTAAGTATGATATCGTTAATGTTTACCTGATATTTTTACCTTTACCAACTGCTTGAAGTTTTTCATGCCAACAACTTAATTCAGCCAGTTAAAAATTGAGAAAATGGCTTACATATGAACTGTCATAGTCAGGTTGGATTCTTTTAAAGAGCACATTTCCTTTTCTTTGACAACCGATGAAGGGCTTGGCTTTCCATTGACCCAACCACATCCTAGTAGTCACACACACACACACACACACACACACACACACATATATATATATATATATATATATATGTATATATATATGGGATCATTGTATATGAGTCTACGTGAGTTTGCGGCGAAAAAGTAATACAGAATATTGGAGGTACTAGAAACGGACTGCTGTACAAGTAACTGTCAGTTCATTTCCAATATTTTCATATATATACAGAGAGTGTGAGGGAGCGTTGGGTCTATTTTGAAGAATTTGGAGTTATCCCATTGAATTTCAATAACGAGACATGCTTTATCATGATCCACTCTGTTAAAATTGACCTATACAATCCATTCTAAAACCAAAAATTAAGTTTTAAAATAAATTTGCCCATGTGTCTAGTTGGCACTAAATGGACGGTCAAGAATAGCATTTGCTTCGATCTACACTTTAAGGACATGAAATTTGTCAATCTGAGTATTTGGTCATGATGTAAATACTTGATTACCCTATCATGTAATTTTTTTATTAAGTTTTGGATATTATCATAGTTAAACTAACCAGCTCATTATGTACACGCTATCATTCTGTACTTGATGTGTGGGCTAATTTGATTAAAAATCAACATTTTGTTTTTGGACACTAGAAATGATCTAGATCAATTTTAACGGTATGGATCTTTGACATTCACATGAATGGTGTGAGAGATTTTGAATGGAAGGATTAGCTCCAAATCCTTTTGGAAGGACCATAATTCTCTCGATATATATTGAAAAAAGCAATGTTCAAGAATGCGTTTTCAGTATGCGTGCGGTCCAGGACCGCATAACGCATAATCGGATTACGCGCCGATCATGCGGATTACACGGAATTATGCGGAATATTAATATTTTAATATATATTAATATAATAATTATAAAAAAAATAGATATATTAATGCTATAAAACTCAAAAAAATTATAAATAATAACTGTAAGCATATAAAATGAATATAAATTGGCTCTACATAAATACTGCCCACTACCTGTAATCCAGGATGCAGGAAATTCACCTCTTTTTCCAACTCCAAATTATTCTATGTTTATGAACAAATTAAATTGATTAACTGATTAGTGATTACTAAGTTTACTAGTTTAAAGGAAAAATCCAACTCCAAAGGAAAAAGAATAAAACTGTCATTAACTGTTTACTGGTTTACTGATTAACTGTAACCCAAAAAAATCCAACTAAAGGAAAAAAAAATCCAACTGCAAATTACTGGTTTATTCCAAATTATTATTAACAGCAGCTACAAAATTTCGAAAAAAAAAAACAAAATTTAACTCAGCTAAAGAATTTAATCCGTTCAAAAGAAAAATTAAACTCAACTAAAGAAAATACTAAAAAGTAAAAACAAAATAAACTCAGGTAAAGATATTACCAAGGAGAGAAAGCAGCGAAGTTAGAGTCTCCGAGCTCTGATTGGACTCCGATCGGGCGACTCTAGGCAAAGAATTGGGGGTAGAGAGTAGCCGGTGAGATTCCGAGCTCCGATTGGACTCAAGGGGGGAGATGATTTAGCCCGATCCGAACAGAGAAGGGAAATTAGGGTTTTTTTTGGAGCGATCGAATTTTTTCGCCTGAGGTCGCAGGAGCTCCGATTGAACTCTGATTGGACGAGTCTGGGTGAAGAACTGATGGTAGAGGGTAGCCGGTGAGAAAAGTAGCTCCGATTGGACTCAAGAGGGGAGAAGATTTAGTCGATCGGAGAAGAGAAGCGAATTTAGGGTTTTTCAGGGGCGAGAGTTTTTTCCTGCTGGTGTTGAAGATTTGAGTCGGAACTTCGGGGAGGAAAGGAAATCGGGTTTTAAGTAACGAGAAAAGAGAACGGGTCGGGTTTTATATGCAAACCCGTTTCATTGCGACCGCATAATCGGATTATGCGGATTATGCGACGCATAATCCGCATAATCGGATTATGCGACGATAATCCGCATAATCGGATTATGCGGTTGCATAATTGCCCTGTCCACATGGACAGGGCGATTTCTGGTTTTTTCCGCGTTTTTCACCCGCATTCGCTTATGCAGGCGCATATGCGCCTGCATAAGCCGCATTTTAGAACACTGGAAAAAAGTTTGCGTAGGGTGTCTCATTAGATTACAATCTAGGAAGGCATTTTAAGATCTTATGATAAAAAGGCAAAATGGGTTATTTGAATCCGTTCATTGTAATCTCTGTGTCCTAAATAGGTGGTGTGTAGAAAAATATATGATTTACATATCTCTACATTGTGATCAAAAATCAGATAGGTCTCTTTTATTTTATTGTTAAATAACTATTAGTTTTGTAATTATCTAATGCAGTACCAAAAAGTATTTAAAATGCATCATATTTTGTAGACGTGAAGATCACAATTAACCATATTGGTTGCTTACAATGATGACTTATGATATAGTTTTAGCCACCTTCTATAGCTACCTAAGGGGATGCCCTAGGTATACTGATTTGAGTTATTATGCACCAATTGCACAATGTTCACTTGATCTTGAACTGTCAATCAAGCTTTAAAAAATTTGATAAGTCAATGTTATTTAAGCATGAAAAATTCTGTAAAAGCCAAATGAATGGTGAAAGTGGGTTAGCCTGGCCGGTAACACCCTATGCATCTAAGAGGATTGTTTCAGGTTCGTTTTCCGGTAATATAGATCTAGGATTTCACTTGGGTAATTAGTCAGCTAAAGCCTTATTGTCTAAAAAATTCAAATGAATTTACTAACACTGGGTCGTACAAAATGTAAATTTCCATTCTAATGAAACCCATAAAGTAGATTAAACATTAAACAGTTAAGGATTGTAAAGAAAAATAAATCCTACAGATTGTTTCTACAGATGAAAGACTAGGTTGATAAGATATATATCCAGAATCTAATTTTACTTAAACAATTATTATGATAAATAATAATTCTAAACTGTTTAGGAACAGGAATTGAGACATGATTATCTCTAAGAGGAGGATTAGTATTGGATCTGGAGTTCCCACAGTGCATGGGTAATCTTGAAAAAAGAAAGTAATGAGTATCAGACAAGGGGGATAGCTTATAGAACTTTTTCTATTCAGAACATGTAGTTATATGTTATAACTGAATGATAGTTATCAAAACAGGTCATCTCAACTTAATGTGCAAAGAACTTGTGTTTGTATATTTCATTTACTCATATTTTAGATATATATTGCAAAGCATTTAATGCAATTTTTGGTTTTTACTTTAATCTGAAGGAAAACTTTTCGTTCCAATCTAAACCTTCCTTATGAATGCATGACTATTATTACTTTGAATCTCCAAGAAACATATGCTTCAATAAGCTTGCATTACCCTAACTCATATGATGTGTATAGCATGCAACAAAATTAGAGAAATTAGGAAAAAAATACAATTTTATATGAGTTTCTCTATACTAATTGAAAATTCTCTTTTCTTTTCCTCTCTCTGAAAAGTCATTTAACAACTCATACTACAAACTTCGCCCTTACTTTTCAGTGTTAAGATGATCTATACTATCCCTTTTCAATGTTAAATCTGGAGTTAGTTGAAATCCAAAGAATCCAAATGGTATTGCAAACCACTTGTCCTGAGTAACATTCTTTATATATGCCTCTTGAGATCTATCATCATGTTTATCGTAACTGTAACCTAGTGTGATTGCTGTCTATGTAAAGTGCATATGCGCCACCATTTCTTTTATTACCAAAATCTTACTACTTTTCTTTCCTGGCAGATTATTGAAAATAATTGTGCCTATGTTGTTGATGGAGACGTTTACTTCTCTGTTGACAACTTCTCTGATTACTGCTGCTTATCTCGGCGGAAGCTGGATGATAATCGTGCAGGTGAACGGGTTGCTGTTGATCCAAGAAAGAAAAATCCTGCAGACTTTGCTTTATGGAAGGTAGGGTGTGCATTTTAGGAATCAAAGCAACAAAGGCACTGAGTGGGTAAATTGCCTTCATCTATACTGAAAATTAAAGTTCTTTGTTCTTAACTAGTTTATAATCATCCAGTATATAACTTATTGAACATTATGGCAGTCTGCAAAGACTGGTGAACCGAGTTGGGAAAGTCCCTGGGGCCCTGGAAGACCAGGGTGGCACATCGAGTGCAGCGCCATGAGTTCTTACTATTTAGGTCCTTCATTTGATATACATGGTGGGGGAATGGACCTGATCTTTCCTCATCATGAAAATGAAATTGCGCAAAGTCGTGCTGCCTGCCCTGAGAGCAAAGTAAACTATTGGATGCATAATGGCTTTATTAACATTGATGATAAGAAAATGTCAAAATCTGATAACAACTTTTTCACGATTCGTGATGTAAGTATGCATGAATTTTGTTGAGATCTAACTGAAGTTTTAATTTCCCTTTGATATGTCTTTTCTTTTTGTTATGCCACATTTTTGTTAACCATATATTATTTTATTATAGATTATTGCTAGATACCATCCATTGGCTCTAAGATTTTTCTTAATGCGCACCCATTATCGGACTGATGTTAATTATTCAGATAGGCAGCTGGATACTGCTTCAGATCGTGTATTTTACATATATCAGGTATCTTACAATTTTTTTCCAATAACAGGTGTACATCTATATACTTTCACTTTCCTAACTATTTTTGGTTCTTAAGTACATTTTTTAGTAGTCCACAAGTTCCTTTTTTAAGATCAGAACCTCCATAATGTGCATGATAATTTTTTATCCAATCCTCTTTGGATGTATGTAGACTCTCCATGATTGTGAAGTGGCGCTATCCCCTTTTCGTGTTGCAAACTCTAAAGCTCAAATCTCTGCTGAAGCTCAAAAACTGGTCAGGGAATTCCACGAAGATTTCCTCGTTTCTATGTCTGATGACTTGCATGCAGGTATCGTTTTGGATAAGCTGGAGAATCTATTGAAGGCAATAAATGGCACTTTGAAAAAGTTTAAGGTATGGTGCTGTTAGCTGCTGATTTCATTTTTCTTGTTATCCCTCTTTTATATATTCTTTTTCCTTCTTGTTCATTTTTCTGTTCTTCTGTGGTACAAGCTACTTAGAACAGACTGGATGTATATTGCCTTTTTAACCAGCTATAGAGCTTTGGTACTTTGTAGTCTAATATGTGATGTACCATTTGCAGGGGAACCAGCAGCAGCAACGGCTGTTTCAAGATCTGATTGCATATGAGAAAGAGGCCAATAATGTTCTTAGTATTCTAGGTCTGCTGTCTTCTTCTACTTGTTCTGAGGTAATTCAGTTATTCAAATTTTTAGGTTGGAGACACGAAAACATTTTATTTGTTCCGCTAAGAAGTTTGTCGTAGTTCTGACTGCTCTGTTCTCCAGGTTCTTGAGCATATTAAAAAACTGGCACTGACGAGAGCAGGACTTACGGAGGAACAAGTTCAGGAGAAGATTGAGAATAGAAATTTAGCGAGGAAGAACAAGGAATACGAGAAATCTGATATGCTTAGAGAAGAGTTGTATGCAAAGGGTATTGCCTTGATGGATGAACCCAAGGGAACGACTTGGAGACCGTGTGAACCTCCTTCTCCAAGCGAACTTCCTGAGTTATAATTGAATCAAATGAGGTACTAGATATGGGAGATACTATAATCCCACTGTACATGAGTTGAGATGTGAGGAAGAGAATGCCCATTAGATAACTTTTTTATTGAGTGGGGAGATGTCTTCAGGTGAGAACGTTGGGCTTCATTTCTTTTTTTGGTAATTCAGGTATTATTTTTCTTGTACTAATCTGACCGACCGGTGCTGTACTGGTGCATCGGCAAGGAGAAGTTGGAAAGTGAACCATGTATAACAACGTTAAAAGAACAAGGATTCTTGATATTCTCAATGAGACGGTAAATGAACTTAACGCCAGTGTTGAGTCCTTTCTGTGCGGTGAAAATGCTAATCTTGTAGTCAGCTTATATGTGTTATTTCTTCATCTATATGTGGTTGCTTCTTATCTGGCTTATTGAGTAAAATTGCAATTGTTTTTTTGGGTAACATGTGTTCTAGTTTGTGCCATCTATCTTGGTTTTCAATCTTGTTTTCTTACTGATAGTGTTTCAAAGGCATTTTTCTTATCAGAAATCGTTCCTCTTTCATCTTCCAGAACTTATTCCGATGAGGCTGTTTTTTTGTAGAAAACTGGATGATGTCGAAAGACTCAAACTCGGACTGTTGGTGATGGCTTTGACAGTGGCCTTCAAGTTCGTTGATTGTTCATATGAGTCCTCATTTGCTATGGCCGAAGGTATGTCCTCTACTGATTCAGGAATCAGGGTCCTTGTAGAAATAAGTTTTGATCCGAGTTGGTTCTATTTTCTAACTACAATCTGATGCTATTAACTCTTCGGCCAACTTGTCCGAATGTGCACGGTATTTAGTTTGAACTTCATCTTGTTGTTTCTTCATAGCAATTAGCACTCTCTCACATGTCACCATGCACTGAAACCTCCTACAAAAACTAGCTTGGTCACAACAGTGTTGCCTTGATTATTGTTATGACGTTAAATATTAGGAATACAAGAGAATTGCATTGTGTTTCGCCCTGCGATACTCCCAACCATTTTTTATATCCAACGAAGCTTAGGAGGAGAAATTGAAGGAAAATTTTGATGGAAAAAAAAAAAAAGAATAAGATTATTTGGAGAAATACTTTGTGAATTGCTATCATTTCTTTATCTAATTTCTGAATAAACCTTAGAAATATAAACACGAATCCTCTATCCCATATTTTTTTTCCCTCTCTCGCCACTGAGAAATAAAAAATAGTGGGAGTTTGGCCCCATCTCGACAAGGTGCTGTCGAGATCACGTGATGCCCACGCATGTCGCTTGGCCTTGCCTTGCTCTCCTCACTTGATCTTCCAACTCCTCCCACATGCAATGTACAGTCCACCCATAATTATGGCAAGAGCCCATCCATCTGGTCTCTTAGCCATTGTCATGGTGTATTATTAATTAATAAGATGCAACATAGCACTGTACAAAAATGGACTTAAGAAAAGGATCCACATTATAGTCCCAAATATAAAAACAGTTGACATTCAGGATACAAGTTTCAGTTTTTTTTTTTTTTTTTTCCTTTTTCTTTTTCTGTACGTGTCCTCATCATTTTAATGAGAATTAATGTGACTAATTTAAGTTCATACTACAAAAGTGTTGCTTCTAATATCTGTATTAATATTTTTTTAGGATTAATTACACTCAGATCCCTCTAATATGGAGTGCTAAATTTTTAAAGTCACTTAGAATCCTTGGACTGTAGAAAAATATCTTTGTCTAAACTTTTTTGTAAGTAGGCCTGTTAATTGGGTCGTGCGGCCCGTTGGGCACGCTCGGCCCAGCACGTGCCGGGCACGTGCCCGACTTGGGTCAGCCGAGCTGTGCCCGAGCCGAGTGGGCCCGAGCCGAGGGCGGTCGTGCCGTTGGCACGGCGCGGCTCGACACATGTATAATTTTTTTTTTCCGAGCCGTGCCTGGCACGTGCCGGCGACACGTGTATAATTTTTTTTTTCGAGCCGCGCCTGGCACGTGCCAGGCACGGCCCGACACATGTATAATTTTTTTTTTTAAAAGAGCCGTTGGGAGATTTGGGGGTTTTGCAAATTTGTTTTTGCAAAGAGCCTCCCAATGACTATTTTTATAGCCGTTGGTGGGTTTCTTGCAATTTTAATTTGTAAATTTTTTCCTCAACAGTCAAAATAGCCGTTGGGATGTTTTTCGCAATTTTTTTTTGCAAATTGAAATATTTCTTTCTTTATAAATACCTCATTATCTCCTCTATTTTCATTCATCATACTTATACAACAAAATTCATTCTCTCAAAACTCTTCTCAAATTTCAAATTCTCAACTCTTTTTACCAAGTTTCAATCAAGTGATCAAGAAATCTCAAGCAAACAAGTCTCCCAAATAAGATTCAAGCAAGTTTTCTCTCTGAAGCAAGGTTTTCTTTGCTTTTTCGGCTTCCAGCTTCATCTCGCTAGCTAGATATTTCTACTCTATCTCTCAAATAGTTCACCGGTCAACAGGTATTTATAATTTGAAGTTTTTTGTTTGTTTTTTTTAGAATTTTTATTCGTTTTTTTGGGATTTTTTTAAATGGATCCACACTCATCCGGCGCTTCTTGTTCTCAAACTACGGGTTCTTTTTCTTCCTTTTTAACTAATGAAAAATATCAAAATTTATGCCAACACTTAGAACAACCTCCTCAAGTACAATTTTCTGTATCTGAGGAAGAACCAACTGAAACAATTAGACCCGAAATACAAACAACCATCTCTGCTAGGACTACTAGATCTCACATATGGAAACATATTGAGAAAATAATGGAAAATGGTGTTAGAAAAGCTAAGTGTAAATATTGTCAAAAAATTTATTCGTTTCCTTGAGCTAGCGGAACGGGTCATCTTAAAAGACACTTAGACAAAACTCACTCACTAAATGAACCACATCAAACATAAATAAACACATATAGTGGATCGTTAGGTATACGTAAATATGATCCAATAAAAACAAGAGAAAATTTAGAAAGGTTTATAATACATGACGAACAACTTTTTACTTTTTCGGAAAATCGAAAATTTGAAAGATTTTGTAAAACTACATTTACTGACGAATAGAAAAAAGTCACACGTTCAACATCTACATCCGACATGTTCAAACTATATAAAGAGCATATGGACACTTTAATAGCTATTTTTACTTCTTTAATTTTTAGAGTTATAACTGCAGATTGTTAGGAAGCTCTAAATATTTGTAATTATTTATGCGTAACGGCTTACTATATAGATCAAGATTGGTATATACAAAGAAGAATAATAGGGTTTAGGGTATTTGAATTTCCTCACAATTCCTTCTAAGTGTTTTTTCAGTATTTGGAATAGAAAGAAAAATATTTACCATTTTTTTCGATAATACTTCCGAAAATACAGCCGCAATAGAATTTCTTAAAAATATTACAAAACTAATTTTAGATGGAAAATTATTCCACGTTAGGTATATTTGTCACATACTTAACTTATGCGTTCAAGATGGATTAAAAATAGTAAATGATTTATTAATAAAACTTAGGTATACATTATTATTTATTAAAAATAGTGGGCCAAGAAGACAATCATTTAAACAAATATGTAAGAATATGAAAATATCACCTAAAATTGTACATATAAATATTAGAAAAAGATGGAATTCTACGTATAAAATGTTAAACATAACTATTCAGTATAAAAATGTAATAAATACTTTTAATGAAATGGAGTCACCAATGTATAGTTTAGATAATAATGAATGACACCAGTTGAATTGTATTTGTAAGTTTTTAGGCAAATTTGAAAATGCAAGTAGAGCACTATCAGGTACTTATTATCCAACTACACATATTACACTATATTATCTAACCGAAATTAGTTCGGTTTTTAATGAACGTAGAAATCACCCAATACTTGAAATTATTGTTCAACCGATGGTAACTAAATTTAATAAATATTTTTAAAAATTTCCATATTTATTATATTTTGCAACTGTTGTGGATCCCCATTGCTAGTTAGATGGATTTGAAATTTTAATAGATTTATTTTATATAAATATGTCTTATGAAGATAATGTAAGGGATTTAGTTAATGATATTAAAATCTGTTTAGATATTATGTATAAAACATATGAAGATATGTATGTTGTGACAACATAATCTACAAAAGAACCATCTACTAGGAAAATCCGTAATCCAATAATATCATCTTATTTCATCGAAAAAAGGCAAGACATCTGTATTACGCCCGTGCCATGCCCGGCACGGCCCACTAGGCAGGTCTACCTGTAAGTTTTTTTCTGCGGTTGAGGAGATCTAAGTGAGGGTTTTAAATTTTAGAGGTGGTACGTTATACATCTCTCATAGTACAAGAGGTCTGAGTGTAATTAACTCTTTCTTTTAATATTATTCAAATACGTGCATAGTTGGCCATAAGACCCTCAAATTTACTTAAAACAAATAGAGATAGCTAGAGATATAGGCACAAGGGTTTCTCAATAATCCCTTCTGCCGATGAATTTTGACGTACGGTCACGTCCCCAAGAAAACAAAAATATGGAGGGCCATAAATCACGCCATCATATTGATATTGTTGTTTCCTCTCTTTTATTATGGTACCGCCAGCAACAATTTTATATTAAGGTTGATATCATGGTACCGATCCGATAGCGATGGGCTCTTATTATTATGTCTTGTTTAATTATGTTAACTACATATTATAAGCATCGGATGCTGCTGTCTTAAGTTTTTGAGGTAGGGGAATTTGGGGAATTGCTTTTTCCTTTCAAATCTAATCTTCTATTTGTTTTTCTCTTTAATTCGGTATATTGTCAAATAATGGCTTTTTTCTGACTGAAGATCGATCTCTAATTGGAATCCAACTCCAGGTGTGTGAGTTGTGGTCTCCATCTTGACTCCATGAGTCCAAAGTTTGAGCGAGCACAGCATCAACTTTTTTACTCTCTTCTCCCTAGCACATTCCCATGAGAGAAAAATTAAGACAAATCACAAAAGGGTGGGGGGGTGGTTGGTTTGAGCGAGCACAGCGTCAACTTTTTTACTCTCTTCTCCCTCAGCACATTCCCATGAGAGAAAAATTAAGACAGATCACAGGGGGGGGGGGGGGGGGGCTTGGGTGGGTTTTCTTTTTCTCTTTTTTTCTAAGCTTCAAATTGTGGGACTAACATTCCGCGTTCCATTAGCAAGGTAATAATATAACATAGCAATTGTTTCAAAATATGATCCAACAATTCCGGATCAGAACAAAATATAAAATAAGATACATGTGCCGTTCCTTGCAGGATAATGGCACTAGTTCGGACTCCTCCTGCTGTGGTGCATTGGATGGTAATTGGAGGTCGACCTCTTACTTCTGCCTGTAATTCTCTGAGTATGAACCCTGACCATAAGTTGATATCAATTACGTTTCTTCCATACATTCCACACAATTGCGGCCACCGCTGGGTTTCTAAAAATTCTACACAATTGAAAAGGGGAGCTTTTAACTTTTGGTCTCAAATGCTTCCATAATATCCGGAAATTTACTGTAAAATTAACGCAAGATGGATTGCATTGCCTTGGTATTAATTTCTTGCATCCGGAAGTGGTACGTCGTGAATTTAACTCATCCAACAAAACGGCCATTTAATTTGAAATCCTCTCAATCATTTATGAACCCAGAGTTAAATTGTCCAACCTAAGTTCCTATGATATTTTACTCCTTTTAATGGGAAAAAAAAAAAAGAATTCATATTTGTAGAATTATATAGATAGTGCTTACCATATCTAATATATCCGAATATATATCTGAGTATCCTAATAACATCTTCATTATGTATTAAGAAGCATCTTTTCGATGGTAAAGACAGCTATAGAGCATTTGTATTATTTTTTTTTCAAAAAGTATTATTATAATTAATAATATTCACTTAATATCCGGATCTGGTATAGTAATTTTGGTATCCATGTAATATTTGTATTCATTATATATAATGAAGAAGAAAATAAATACAAATACCATTGTACCTGGCATGTTTCACATGTTAATACTAAAACATTATTAAACTTGTATTGATATAGAAAAACGAAAATTTTCTTTCATATATACGCACCAATTTGTTTCGGCACTTACATTGAGATTCATGCGGATATGGTCCGCATGTCATCTTCCCCCTCAGCAAAGCTCTAACGTGAGTTTCACTGTGTAATTCTTTTCCATTTGAAAAAAAAAAAAAAAAATCCAATTTATACGACTCTATATTGAAATATGGGTAGATCCAGTTACCCGAATTAGAAACAGAGTTATTCGAGGTTCTAATTATTCGAAAACTTGTAATTGGGAATGTAAGAGGCGGAGTGCTTCTATCGAACTTATTGTACCAAAATATAATTTGATGAAAATTCAAATTATGCTGGGATTCAAAAAAGAGTTTCTAAAAAAATGTTAGATAAATTGCAATGTCATAACTTTAATCTTAAATCAGAAAAATGCATGAGTTATAAATATTAAAATTTACAAAAAAAAAGAAAATTGAGGAGGGTCGCTGTCGTCTGTAGCAATAGAAATGAAAGTGCTAACGGACTAATTTTTAGTCTGTTCAATTCAAAATATTAAATTATAAAAATAAATTTCAATTTTAATTTAAAATTTTAAATAATATGGACTCAGAAATAAAAAAAAATAAAAAAAGAGCAATTTTCTAGAAGACTATACAAGTACTTTCCGAATAAATTTTTCTAAATACCAACAGAAAAACAACAGCTATTCAAAACTCTTCCAAAAGAGAGATTTGTGGAATATTCTAGAAGTTGATATGAAATATGCTCCTGGCGCGACTTAGTATTCTCGTCCTAACTGTACACGGGTGGGTCCGCCCCCCAAGACGGCCATCTCGGGAACAAAATTTTGGGACCGAGCCTTTTAAACAAAAGCCGAGAATGCCGGTGAGTCTGTCGGCCCATGGGCCCTACAAACGCGCGCCCCCAGAATTGATATGAGATAAGGGACGGTGGGGAGTGAGAATGGCATGGCAAGCGTAAAACCGAAGCAAACGTGAAAGTTAAATCCTCCATCAAAATCAACAGAATGATTCCGTTCCCTCTCTTTAATTGTTGAAACTATCGAAGTTGAGCCTGCACACGCCTTGCCAGTTCATATTATTAAAATAAATAAAATACTAGTTAGACTCCGTCCAAGTTACTCAAGGTCAGTGGCATTGTCAAGTTTTACATTTTGCGACTTTCAATTCATAAGGTGGATGGTTTGTAATTGTTTTTGTTATAAGTGAAGATTTTTACTATTTGGCTATAGTTATAGTTATAAAATTACATATTTATGGTAATTAAAATTGCAGTAAAAAAGAGTATGAATGACATCTTACTGTTCTAATTTGCAATTAGTAATTGTGTTCATATGTTATCATAACTTTTAAAAATAATAAATTAAAGTTTAGAATTTTGAAATTTTGAAAATTGAACTGGTAGGTGATGCCTTGGGCAACTAGAGAACAGTCATTCATGTATAGAACCCTATTATAGAAAAAAGTGACATGACCGAGCAAAATTTTCTAATCTGAACTTGACATATATAACATACCATATCGTTCATATAATTGAGATTAAATGTTTAAATCAAATGAATTTCCGAATATAAATTTATCATATATACACTTCATATTGTTCATGTACTTGAGATCAAGGATGGATCTAGGTATTTTAACCAGGAGAAGCAGAAATACATATAAAATAAATCAGTTATAAAAATTTGAAGTCCGACATTGAGAGTCAAGCGAATATGAAAGGAATAAAAAAGAACAAGGACGTATCACTATATTTTCTTTATTATATGTCACATTCTATATGTTGTCTCAATTTTATAATTTTGTATACAAAATACTTTTCTTATGAAAAATCAATTATCTGAAACAAAATAAATTTTCTCTTATTTACTAAAGAGCCAAATATGCATGTCCAAGGAATTTTTTATAATTTCTATTCTAAATTTTAAATTAAAAAAAAATATAGTGTTTTCTTGGTACAAGTGATTAAATATGACAAACTAAGAACTGATGGGATTGCACATATGGTGTTGTGAGACAAAACACTAATAAATGCTGTAACGAACTCCATACGGAAATTTCAAACTTACCATGCCCCATTATTGATTGGTCTGAGCTGTCACCAATCCAGAGCCACGTGATCAGCGGCCATTACAGGCTGCATTTAACTGCTCCCTCAGCCTCCTGTCGGATATCTACCCCAATAAAAACTATCCTCCAATAGAAACCCAGAAACAGTCGAACCCGGTTCAACCCCCAAATTAACCAGAGCAAGCCAATGTAAACGGAAACACCATTTTATAATATTACCAAAATCTTCACTAATCATTTACAGTCTTAACATCACTCTATGTTACAATACGCTACTACAGAGACACTCATTATTTCATCCAAGCTTTATGTATATATTATTCATAGCACGCTACAGATATAAACCCCGACCGGGTTCGAGCCCGACCGGAGCGGTTCAGTTCCGGCCCTGCAGCCGGTTCACGAGGGCGAGCGCATTGCTGGTAACGTGCGCCACCTGCACAATCTTCTCCTTTATCTGGGCTCTGACGTTAGCGCTCTTCCTATCCTGCGCCAGGCTGTCCAAGCACGTGCTCTCGTCTGTGAGGGCCGCGCTGACCCAGGTTTGGACGTTGCTGAGGTGCCAGCGGAAGCGGGCCGACCCGTACCGGCCCATCCGGTTCAGCTCCTTCACGGACTGGCCGAGGCGGTCCACGCTGTCGGAGACGATCTCCAGGCAGTCGCGGACGGCCCCGCGCTGGGCCCGAGGGGACTTGGCGTGGGCGGAGAGGCGGGAGATGAAGGAGGAGGCGTCGCGGGCCCGGGCCACGCTGACGGAGAGGGCCGCGCGGGCCAGCTGGCGCGGGCTGTGGCGGACCGCGGGGGCGTAGACGGCCAGAGACTGCTCGCAGAGGGCGGGGTAGCTGGTCGTACGGCACGACACGTGGATGAAGTTGCTGGCGTGGTTGGATTTGGAGGCGGCGGTGATCTTACCGCCTGCGGCGATGCCGACGAGGAATAGGATTAGGATTGCAGATCTCATCGTTGCTGTTCTTTTCGTCTAGTCACTGGGAGAATGGGGAAGGTGGTGGGTGCTTAAATAGGAGGAAAGGGGGGATGGGAGTCACGTGACTTGGATTGTACTGTATGTCCTTTTTATATTCGTTAAAGATCAAACACCATGCGTTTCATTATTTTAAAGGTGTCTCCTTAGCAAATTATCGGATAAAATACCCTAAAATTTCATTATCGGAGCGTTTACCTGGGGCCACCATACGAGAAATTAAACTAGTTTCACGGCCAATAGAGGTTAGGAGCGAGAACACGATTAGTTAAACCAAGAGTTATCCATATAATTAATTACTCACAGTCTCAGTAAATTCGTTGTACTCTTTAGTGTGAGGCAATTTTATTTTGTGATATATATGTATATATATATATATATGAGGAAACGGGAAATACACCGGCGGTGAAGGGAGTTCCTTCACCGTCGCTTAGGTGGCCCAATAAAATTATAACACGGGGCGTCATTCAAGGTAACAAATAAATGAATTCTATTAAATGACACCACGTGTAATAATTTTATTGGGCCACCTAAGCGATGGTGAAGGAAACTTTTTTCACCGCCGGTGTATTTTCTGTTTTATATATATATATATATATATATATATATATATATATATATATATATATATATATATATATATATATATATATATTGTATGATCTATGTTTGCACTATTTGATTATATATGTTTGGCTTGGTGCTTCTGACACCATTATATTTTCACTACGCTTGGCACGCTACGTTAGTAATTATGTCTTGTTGTATCTTTTTTCATATTTTTTCTTCTGCATCAATTTTGAACTGCGTTGTTGGAAGGAAATGAATATATATATTCTGCATATGAGTTGTCAGTTAGATAATTATTATTTTTTTTAATCATGATCTCTAATTTTTTTACTATTTTAAAATCAAATTTCATAGCTTTTGAAGATCATTTGTCATTTCATCAACTAAATATAAATGATTTATCGAAAATCATTAATTTTATGTTTACTTGATCATAATAATTTTTTTCCAATTATTAGAGATATAGAAAATAATCTACAACTCAAATAATTTAAGACGACAGTTTATTTCCATTCCATCTCCCTCTGTATGTATGTGTGCATGCATGCCCACACATATGCGAAATAAAGGGAACTCCATGGTTAAATTTTTTTCTACAATAGAATATTGTTAGATTTCATTGTTACATCTCTAAAATCAAAAGTCAAATTAAGGTCGTGTGAATAGAAGAATATTGTAGCATTACAATGGGAAGTTCTTCAACAAATTGCAAATAATTTTTTTTTGTATTTAGACCTCTTGAAGAATAGATTATGTAATAATATTGTGATCCTGTCTGAACGGGATAAAATTATTTCTGCATTTTGTTACTCGACTTATTCTAGGTACCTTAGTTCTTTCGTTCCCATTATCTGTTGATGTTTTTTTTTTCTTTTGCTCAAAGTCCGCAGTCAATCTTATTCCCAATCTCCCATTTATTCATGCAAGCAAAATTTGAACTTCTGTCCTCTTAAAAAACTTGCAAATAGATTTTACTGCAAAAGTATAGTAGTAATAGCTAATATTAAATTGATATTATTGATATGAGGCCGAGGATCCAGATTTATAGATACTTTGGGAAATTCTAAATGCGCACCATACTTTACTAGTGAGCACCATTTTTCCCTATGTTATAAATCATTTTAACACTGATAATATGTGGTGCGCATTTAGAATTTCCCCGATATTTTAGATTCAAGATTCGGTACTTGTTTAATAGAAACCATTATCAAATGATAATGGATGAATTCTAAACTACCAACAAAGCACCTATCATTATCAAAGTTGAGAGAACTTATGCTGAAATTGAATAATCACTAGAGGGTCCCACGAGTGTCGGCCAAAGTAACTGTAGAAAGTAAAATGAGTGTCGGTAGGATCTGCACAATATCATATAGAATGGTTCCTGTTCTTCTATTTTTCAAGGCCAAGAGCTGAGCTTGCAACAAATACTTGAAAGGATGAATAAAATGATGGAGGTCTCCTCGGCAACTTTGGGGACAAATAACCCCAACATTTCCTTGAGTGCTCGTTTTCTGTTGGAGATTTGAACGCAAGACAATGGAACAAGTCAGAAGTCAATTGGTTTTGGCAAAATACGTAGACCAAGGCTCCTAGGCTTGGAATATCTAGAATATGGGCAAGGCACGATATCAAATTTTTAATCACCAATATTGAGGAACTTGGTCACAGACCTGAGATGGTCGTTGCTCAGACGCGGTTGGAATGTTATAGCTTCTGACCTAATATATATATATATATATATATATATATATATATATGAAAAAAATGGAAATAAGATGACAACTCAAGTAAGTTATCTGAGTTGTAGTTTATTTCTACTATTTCCAATAATCTTTTTTAAAATTTTTCTTTTTTAAAATTTTTCTTTTAGAATTATTCATATCCAATTTCTTGGGTTTTAGTTTTGTTTTGGTCCTCCATCAAATTAACACAAAATTAACGATTTTCAATAAATAAAATATTTTGTGTGTAATTCATGAAAGGATAAATGAACTTCAAAATTTATAAAATTTAATCTGAAAGATATTAAGGAGGTAGAGATAATAATTATAAAAAATAATTATTGGATTATTATAGTTTTGCCAGTAACTCACATAACTTTTCCTGAGCTGGCAACTCACTCACCTACAGTAATCCCTATATATGTGTGTCTATACATATATATAATTATTGTAGGTAATCCGCAAGTTTAGGAAAAATTACATGAGTTAACTATAAAAATATAATAATCTAATTTTTTTTTTTTTAATTTTTTTCTAGAATTAGAATGTTAATCTCCTTAATTTTAATAAAATTAAATTACATAAATTTTAAAATTCATTTACACTTTTATCATTTTCATCAATTGTACACAAAATATTTATTCATTAAAAACTATTAAAATTTGTATTAACTCGATGAAAGAACAAACCATTAACATTAACCTAATACATTGAGCCAAAAAACCATTAACTTAATAGGATACATGACATCAAACGGGTCTAAGACTAAATTGTGCAGTCCATTATTAATTATCTACAATTGCATTCGCTCACGACATTAGAAAGAACAAGAACAAGCGCAAGTATTACTAGAGAACAAAGTCTGAAACCCTTGACACATCATGCCGGTAGCATACAAAGAGGTACAACAATGCATCCCAAATTCTTCCTTTAGCAAGTTCATTTTGGATACAAATTTTTTTTTATACATATAATATCTCAAACCAGATAAATTAAGGAGAGCAAAGAGCAAAGGCCACTACTGGCTAACTTTTCCACAAACCTGTTGTCTAGAGACATTGTCATTCAGAAGACTTCACACCAGAAAGATAGACTTGGGACTGAACGATACTCCCGCCAACCAAAAATCCAGGCATCACCATGAGCCCAACTCTGGGCTTCTCGTCTTGTTCGCTCAAAACTATGTCCTTCACTACACTTTCCATGTATACCGCTGAGAACTCCGTCCCTCCCTTCACTTGGAAAACCCAAACTTTCGGATCGAAGGAATAAGCGAGCCTGTGCAGCAACCAGACTGACTTGGCCAGCTTCAGAAAAGCCTGATAGAAAGGAGTCCTTGGATGCCCACCACTCACCACATAATTCCTCTGATCTAGATTTCCGAAAAATGAAGTTTCCATCTTTGGGTGCACAACCATCAGGTACTTGCTCCGGCAAAATTTCCCAAACAGAGAATCTGGGCTTTGGCTTAGCACGTCTAATGGATCCATTGCTCTGACGGCAAGAAATTGATGGAAGAAGCCCTCGCTGGAAACGTTAAGATTGCCGGTATCAACAGAGAAACTTTCTTCCTGAAAGCCACTGAACATTTTCTGGCAAATATGCGACTCGAATGCAAACTTTTTGTGAGCCCTCTTCCCATAAACCACTGTCGGATCAATGGCGTGAGCTGCTGCATCAAGATCCCACCCTGCTGCTTTCATCATGTTAATTAAAGGCTTAGAAAAATCGTGGATGGACCTGTAAGCAGTCTCCACAGCAGAAGAGAAAAGGGCCGGGGTTAATTCAACTGAGAAGAAATTGTTTTCTACTTCAGTCTCTTCCTGTTCCTTAGAGAGCAAACCCCTCTGCTTGAGTTTCTTCTCGAGCTTCAGTTTTCTCTGATTCGACTCCTGAATTTGTTGCTGTAGCTGGATAATTTCAGAGTCCCTATTCTGAATCTGGGACTGGAACTTTTTCACCATGACCTCATAGGTCTTTAGCAAGCTCTGTTGCTCTTGGATTTCTGCAGCTAGACGTGTGTCCTGAGGAGATGTTGATGCAGGTCTGGGGTTCTTGTCGCGATAAGAATGCTTAAGTTCAGATAGCTTCATGAGCTCCTCAATAACAAGTTTATCAGCAGCCTGGATTTTATCTGGGTCATAAGGGGTGTGAGCATCCTGAAGCTGTATGTATGCTGCCTTAAGAGATGAAACATTGTTGAAGATTTTAGATATCAGAGCGTCCATCGATTCTTTCTTCGGATTTACTGTCTCGTCCATGGGTTGCGGATAGACCTTCTGGCTGTTGTTATCATGACTTTGGTTTTCCTTGGATCCTGCACGTAGCATAGCTGCCTTCTCAGACGAGGCAGCTGATTGGGCTTCCTTCCGAGAGAAAACCAGCAAACTTTGATCTGTAAAAGACCACATAAGATTTAAGAAGCCAGAAAAATTATGTTAAGAAAGGAAAGAATAATGTAAAGTAAATACGATGAATGCCGTGAAAGATGGATCTACAGGAATTTGTTACAACGCTTTTGTGAAGACTTTACAATGGATGAACATGTCAAGCACAATTTAACCTGCAAATGTTTACAGTTTATATTGTTTACCAGAAAGAGTAAAAGACAGGGACATGCATGATGTACATTGAAAGAAAAGTTTTGAAATCAGATTGTCAATGTTAACCAAGTCTTCCAGATTATCATCATCTTTACATATTATACCCATGAGTGGTTCAAATATATGGCTAAAAGTTGCTTCCTGTGAAAAATAACTATAGCGATCAAGTTATAGTCTACAAAATTATTACAAATATGCTTTGCTTTTTTCAATATTTCACTTTTACTACCACAACCTTAGAAGGCATTTTTGCTGCCTACGAAATTAGTTGTCTGCAAATACAAAAAGAAATAATATAGAAACACTTCATGTCCTTAGTAAGATTGTGACAGCTAAAAGTTTCAAAAACCTTCACGTATATGGAAACACACTTGGATTGGATAACTTCAACCCAAACTTTCTTGTGCATAAACGAGCCCCCACTCAGCCTAATTAGAATATGAATACACTTTAAACTTTTGCTTCAACATTAAAAGACTAAACTACTCTGTAACATTTTAGGACATAAAGATTTATATCTAAATAGGTTCCTAGCAATTATAATGAGATAGACTTGGGTCTTTGGGAAGGATTTGGAGTCAAATCTTCCCGCTGGATTTTGATGATGGGTTATCCATTATCATGATCCTCTTTATATTAACGTTTACATATACCATTTAAAGTGACTTAGAATCATAAATAATTTTTTTAAAGTCTTTTTGCCCATGCATCAAGAAAGCACAGAATCAGAATGAACGGCCACGAGAGATATTTCCCTTATGTGTGCATTTTAGGATGCAAAAAATCTTGATCCAACTATTTGTTCATGATTTAAACACTTCAAAATGCTTATACCATTTTTTGTTAGATCTCAAACACTCCACGCTATTATTTTTTTTAGCTAACATTCTACATTGTTAAATGAAGCAACTACATTGTTAAATGAAGCAACTCGTGAGTTAAGCCTATGATGCACAGACACGGCAATGTTGTCATGGACACAACAAGCCAAGAATCCTAAAATATATTGGATATGCGAGTCCGATACGCGTCTGACATAGATACGACTTTACGATAGAAGAGTCCATACTTCATAGAGTTAAGTCATGCATTTTGCAACTTTAATGCATGAGTAAGAGAAATTTAAACCAGTCATCGTTTGGTTTTTAGGCAGAGGTTTAGAAAATTTAAATCTAACTTTAACAAAGAAGATCATAATGGGACCAAATTCAATTTGGATTAGTAGCCTTACTCATTTAGGACTTCTAGTTTGAGTTTTATTAGGATTCTAGTTTTATTAGCTTTATTTTATTAGTATGTGCTGTATACGCAGGTTGTTTTCTAAAAATATTGGCTTATAATTTCTTTTCTAACAAATGATTGAAAAGTTTTGATACCTTAGTTTCTTGGCTTGAGATGTATTATGGCACAAGATATGCTATCAAATCTTTCTATGAGCAATTCGTTTGAGAGTGGTGAGTTATTCAATGTGAAACCCGAAATTTATTCCATATTTCTCTTGTTAATTTATGATCCTCTACACTCATATTCTTCCCAAATCCATAAATATTCCATAAACCCTCAAATCGCTTCTGTACATCATATTTGGTATCAAAACCAAAGATAATCCCAATTTAGAAAATCCTATAGATCTCCTTGATCTTCTCCATCTTCTTCTATTTCTTTGAATTTTTAGTTTGGAAAAAAAAAAAAGACCTAAGAAATACAGGGGGAAAAATACAAATCACAAAACAAGAAAAAATCTTTGAGAAAAAAAGAGAATAAATCCAAAAACCCTGATCCCCCACCAAGCCATCAGCCACTCCTCGCCAAATCCATTGATAATGAATCAGTTCTAAGCATCTGAACCAAAACCAGATCATATTCCAACTACAAAAGTAAAACACATATGAATCCAGGTCTAGATCCAATTCCAATTCCAAATATAGATTTCAGATCAAATCCAACCCAAAATCCAGAATAGGTTCAACCGAGTAAGTGAATCAAGCAGGTTTAATTTCAATTTGTCCTTGTCTAGATCTGACTCAACCAGAGTCCAGGTTCAAACCAGATCAGGTTCTGAGCTGATTTGAATGCCATACTGATCTGAACTGGCACTAAGCCAGACCCGACTCTAATTTGATCCAGATTAACAACTGCTGTAGTACTGTGACTACTACAGGACTACTAAAGTGTCGCAACTGCTACAAACCTGCTACAATATATCTTCTGGTTTTAGCCTAGGCCAGATCTGCTTTCAGTCAGATTCAAGCTTCATTCAAGCCTACATCAAGTCTAATTAAAGCTACCTCGACGCTCCTATTCTCATCCAGTTGTGATTCGACAATGATCTAATCCCTCGAAAGCCACTGATCCTCATTTCTCATGCAAGATTCTGACCTTGGGTTGGAATAAATTTTTTGAAAACAATTATAGGATCCTAATATTTGGGTATGAACTACTCGCTCCTCCGGTGAATTCTAACCAAGATGAATTTCAATTGCTAATTCTTTACAAATACTACTGGATTGTGATGTTAGTGGCACTGTTATTTGCTTGTTTAGTGGATCGTATCATTTTATGCTATTTTTCATAATTTTAGAATTGTATTTCTATGCGTTTAGAGAATGAGTCTCTTAGGAGATGAATGCACACATTTAGTTTTGTTTGAGTCTAAAATTTTGCATTGCATCCGTTTGTTTGATTTTGAGTGTCATAGGAAATTTAAAGATATCAATTCCCAGGATAGAATCACGAAATACAAAAACACAAGATCGCCCTAGAAATTATGAATATCGGGAAGGATTTAGCATTTGGACTAGAGACGACTATAGGTATAGCCATATTTATGATTGGCGTGTTGCAAAGAAAGAGAAAATAACAATAAGTTTAAGTTCGAAAATCTCACATTTCATGGTGTATGTGATCCACAAGTTTTTATTATTTGACTAGCTGATATAAAGGGCTACTACGAATATTATGGAATGTTCGACGAGCGAAAATCCTATTTGCTAGGAGAAACTAATAGGGCCAGTCAGGATCTATTGAACTTCTGTAGAGATAGAATGTGAGAGATAGCATAAGGATCTTGTGAAGTCACAGAAATAGATGAAAGGCAGGTTTAAAGAGAAATACCTTCCGAAGTATTATAGGAAACGTGAAAGGCAAGTTTAAAGAGAAATACCTTCTGAAGTATTATCGGAAACATCTCCCGATGAGTTGCAACCTTTGTCGAATAACATGTTAACTTTCGCCAGGATTACATAATTTGATGACTTAACCCTTCAGTGTGACATGAGCGAGGATCACTATTGAGCCATATCTAGGTTTCATTTAGGTTTAAAATTTGATATACGTGTTCTGTTCACTTGCTCCTACTATATAAAATCCGTTCTACGTTCACTAGACACTAGCTCCTACCATATAAACTCATGTTGAAGAAGCATTTCTTTTAGCTTTAAAGCTAGACTTGTCTTTAGGACACCTCGAGATAGGAGATTCACGTCCAAAGCTAGGAAAATATATTACTTTGTAAGATATACGGACACCATGCTTACTAGTGACCCTCAATCAATGGTTCCAAGTGTAAGAGATATGAACATGATAATTATAGGTGCCTCTTGGAAAGTCGACATATAGATATTGTGCCTACATATGACATCGAAATGATTTGAATGCTATAGACGTCCACATTTCTTCTGAGATTAAGGATGCACTAGAAGAGTCTATTATACCCATGCTTGATGAGGTCTACTTTCCTTCTGAGATTACTATTGACGAGAGTACATTAGTTGATTCTATTACAGCCATTCTTGATGAGGTTTGCATTCCTTCCCTAGGTACTAGTGAGTTATCTATAGAGACGACACTAAATTCCGTCATGTAGGGTCTATGACGATCCATACTATTCATTTCACCTCAGCATTCTAAAATAGTGGTGTATATAAAATTTTGCACTTTCAACATATTTTACTATACATTCGATAGCTGCTAAATGAATAGTTTTCCAATAATAGAACAAATAAGATCTCTTGATCAATGACTCAAAAGTTTCTAAATCAAGTGATGTTTTATAAACCACCTGTCTAAGGCATGAAGGTCATAAGTAATAGTTCAAATGACCCATATCAACCCTCTATGGTGGGATTTAGAGTCATCTTCATAATAAATCTCCATGGAAAAACCCCATGTGTGTGTGTGTGTTCATGGTGTGTGTAGGTACTTACTTATAGCTTCTAAAAGAAATTACTTTAAACTTTAAAGGAATTGTTATCAAAGGCTCAATAGTCAGTAAGCATAACAAAAATGTGTATATCACCAGTTGGGCTGGATCCATAGTATAGGCATAATCGTGTACATCACAAGTTGGGATGTATCCATAGTAAAGGCATAAATGTTTATATCACAAGTTGGGCTGGATCCATGGTATAGACATAACCCATCGGTTCAAATCTGATAAAAGGCACTTAAAGAAAACTCCAGTTGCAGGTTTCGGTCTTCAGCAGAGAATAGAGATAGCTAGAGAATTGAGTTATTGTTGGTATTCAAAAGAAAGAAGGAAAACTACCACAATAAAAAGTTTTTCAGTATTCTGCGTGAAAATATTGCATGTTTTACTTAATATCATAAATTAGGGATGAAAACAGGTCGAGTTAGAACAAGCCTGGGTCAGGATCAATTTATTTTTCTTGAACCCAAGCATGGCTGATTGGCACATAAGGCTTGGATTTGTAGGCCTGAGTTTCAGATATATAATATGCAGAGCTCAGGCCAAATTCAGTTCATTCCCCACCACATTCAGATATTACAACTAATTAAATTTCAACATAATATACTTTAAAAAACCAGATCAGCTTAGATAAATTAAGTAAGAAAAACCAGTGTACATGTTCCACAAAAATGTTACTAACCATGTTACTAATAAATTAAAATTATTACTCAACCAAAATATAACTCCTTTTAATTCTGGTAACAATTGATACAGTTATCAACTAACAAAAGCCTGATCCACAGTGAATAGCTTGGAAGCCAATCATCATAGCAAATTAGAACACTTGAAAGTTAAGGAAAACTAGCTGAAGTCGGATTTGTTAAGGTGGCGGCATTGATGGAACATTAATCAACAAGGAGAGAAGAAAATTAGCTATTGATGGACATGGAAACATGATGACAAATGGATGAAAATCTGAAAGGGAAAAGGAAGAGGATCCTAGCAAACAGGAATGGCATTGAACAGTGAAGACTAGTTTAGAAGAAAAATCATTGTGTTCATATCAGAAAAACAATAAATTGGACTATTGTTATAGGCTACACCAACTCCTTACAGCCTGCTGGACCAAGTAGCTTGAGCCCAAAAACTGCCTGATCCAAAGGTTGGCCCAACACTTGGCCAAGATCAACTCAAATTATAAGAGCTTGTCACTGACCTGACTTCAACTTGGCAACACTGAGCCAGACTTCGATCATCCAAGCCTAGTTGCAAGGTTCTCATTACAAGGGCAGTATGATATGCAGTTATACACGTGAATGCACAATAATGCATACCATAAATTTTTATACAAGTGCATTAACACTCACAGCCATACATCCAAACACCAGATCAACCCATTCGATTATGGAAGCACGAAGGGAGTTGAAGTCTACTTCCCACCTGCATCTGCTACATATCATATAAGTCCCTTAGGCCTTAACTCCCTCCTAACTCAGTCTTGGTTCTATCTGAACTTAAAAATTTTCTGATAATCCCCAAAGCGCTATTAACAGAATTGCTAACAACACTCTTCTAAGAACCAGTTTGACGACAATTATGATTTGGAAGAGCGTACACTAAAGTGTTCTAAAAACCATCCTATGCGGGCGCATAATCGCCCGCATAGGCGTATGCGGTTTTCAAACGCAGACAAAATCATGAATTCGCCCTGTCCATGTGGACAGAGATTATGCGACCGCATAATCGCTTATGCGGATTATGCGGCTGCATAATTTGCATAAGCTATTATGCGGTTAATGGGTTAGTGGGTTTTGAATGTTAAAAAGTCGACCGACCCGCACCTAAAAACCCAAAACGTTAAATTAAAATCCAAAAAACACTCCATTTTTTCTCCCCCAAAACCCGATAGCTAACCCTAAATCCCTAACCTCTCGTTCTCCCAAGCGATTCTCCCGAGCGTAGTTCTGAGCGGGAAGCCGGCAGCATCCTTCCATCGTGTATCTCTGGCGGTGGCAAGCCTCCAATCGAACTTACCAGCGGCAGCCTTTTCTCAGGTAAGTTTTTTCATTCTTTTTTCTTTTTACATTCAAAATTTCCATCTTTTTTAGATTTTAGTATTTTTTTTGTTTGGTTTTTTTTCACTGGTTTAGTTGTTTATTTTTGATAAAAAGCGATTGAAGTTAAACTTGAATCTAGGGTTTTGTAAATATGGCTGCCCCTTAATTCGACATTTAATTGAATAATTTGTTCAAGAATCGATAATAGTTTGGATTTCTTTTTTTGCTCGTGCTTTTGTTTCTGCTGTTTGTGATAGTTTGGATTTAATTTGTTCAAGCTACCATTTGTGCTGCTACTTGTAATAGTTTGGATTTAATTTGTTCTCTTTTTTGCTTGTGATAGTTTGAATTTAATTTGTTCAAGCTACCGTTTATGCTGCTGCAGTGCTGCCCTGTTTGTGATGCAGCTGCTGCTGCTCCTGTTTGTGATGCAGTGCTGCTCCTGATTAAACAAAATTGATCAATTTGGTGCTGCTGCTGCCCCAAACGTTATTTAAATTTGTTTATTGTTTTATAGCATTTAATATATCCATTTTTAATAATTATTATATTAATATATATTAAAATATTAATATTCTGCATAATTCCGTGTAATCCGTTTAATCGTCGTGTAATACGTTTATGCGTTATACGGTTCTCGACCACACGAATATTGAAAACGCATTTTAGAATATTGACATGGACACGTGAATTGGACTGCATGCTTACAAGATCCATCTTCACCATCCCAGCAATGCATGACTGCTTGCCCAAATCATTGTCAAACCTGAGGCAAGCTACCAACTTTAAGGATCATTCTCAGCCCCTTCGGGTAGGATTACTAGAATAGACACCAATAATCATATCAAAGTCGTTTCAGATCAAATGTGTTTTAGGGAGTAAAGTTTCACGAAAGATTTGACTAATTTTTAGAACTAGCTGTCTATATATGATCAACCCTCTTATAATTAGTGACAATTTCTTGATCCAAAACTTAGGGACAAGAGAAGGACTTACCATAGTTCAAGCATCCATCATATTTTCCTAAACTCGTAAAAAAATTCAAGAATAATAAGCTTGCTATAGGGGATCAAATATGACAAGGAGGCACATAAAGCCACGAGTAAAATAAAATGATTCCCTGAATGTTAAATAAAATGATCCCCGATCCTTTAGTGAAACATATAATTGATCAATCATGTGTTGTCCAATTAAAGGAGGGGAATAAGCAAATTTACTCCAAGTCTTCTTCAACATGTCGATAAATGTTTTGGCATGTCTTACTAATTAAAACTGAGAAAATCATGTTTCAAATATGGGTAGGAAATTGAAACGTATGCAAGTCAGGCTCATTTGTAATCCAAGAGTGCTAGATTGGATATTTTAGCAATTTCAATTAGATAACCAAAAGCCAACTTGATGGTAATCGATATTGAATAATTTTTCTCATACATTCTCAGTTAATGTTTGTAAACAACCTTGGCTAATTTTCTTCATTCAATCACTCTTAAAGTGATATTTAAAGGTTGCCTATTTACTATTTCTGGTAATGTTATGATTACCCTCTACTGTATGTGAAGTACTAATAATTCCTAATACATTTCCTGTTGAATATTCAAAGTTTAGCACATGCTAACTATCAATGAATACGGATCAAATCAAACCGCAATTGACCAAATGCTGACCCATAATCTATCTAGAGAACAGAGTTTAGGTTTGAATCTCACTATTCTTAAAAGAGTAATAATTGTACCCAGTAATATTCTAATGAGTCTGAGTTAAGATTTGCATGGACCAAGGTCACCAAACCAAAATCACCCACACACAGGGTAGGCACTCATGACCAGTGTAGTCCAATATCCAAAGCATGTAAGATAGTGTGTTAAGATACATGATCAGCAATAGCTGTGTCATTTGGATAATAATCAAAATACAACACATAAGGATGAGCTTTGCAAATCTGGAGTCCAAGCAATAAGGTAAATTGATTATGCAGCCATTGAAGGATTTTTATTCATATACTAGAAACCAGAACTTAAATATGCAAGTCACCATATGATGAATCAAAAAGACAATCAAATAGCTCCTCAAAGGAGACTAACCGCAAGAATGAAGATCAATTTTAGAACCATCGTTGGCAACAGTGAAAAATTGTCAGATCAGTTGGGAAATTATGGCTTAACATTGAAAGCCCTAAGATAAACACCATAAGCAACGAATGAGCAAAAATGGTTCATTAATGATAAAGATTTTGTTTCCCAATTTAGGAGAAGTTCTACATAAATAACTCTACAAATTTCAATTTGCCATTGGGGCTAAAGACTTGATCATAATCCTCTTAGGCTCTTTGGTGAAACCTTGGTCCTCCTGTACGAAGAAAATATGTGTTTGCTCATCTTTCTCCATTCACCTCCACAGGTTTTTTGTTCATGTTTTTCACTTGAGTGGCATCACCCAACCAAATTTATATATTCCTTCATTTTTACAACATTTAATAGTACATAGGCCATGACACCTCAAGTAAGAGAATTCAAGCTGTCCTAGATATGATATACCTCTTGCATCCAGTCAGCCTCTCTCTATTGATGTCCAAATCCCAATAAAAGCCAGACTAGTCAATGGTTTCTGAAAATTTATTCCATCTAGGCTTGATTAAGCAATGATGCAAGACTCATGTATCATTGTATATTCAATTACAATCCTACATGTATAATGTTACTTTAGTCTTAGTATCAGCAGCTGCCTCAAAAATCATGGACGAAGCAGGGGCGATGGGGAAGGAAAGATCCTGCATTCTTCCAGACATGCTTAGCATTTTGTTTACAGTCATGTACTACTAAGGTTGTAAAAATGAAAAATAATGTGTCACATCCCTAAAGTGTTGTTTACAATCATAAGCGCACTCTAAAAACTGGAAAGTAACTCAAACCAAGTTAGTCTGGCCAATGACATGGCCCTAACCTAAGTTAATAGAGAAACATTGCATCCTCAAAAATTCCTGGAAAGCTGTGGTTCTCGATAAGTAGATGAGTACAAATGCCATCAGCTAAGTGCATATGGGATGCATATCAAGCTATCCAAACCAAGGTGCTTCCCATATGATTTACTTGAACATGGATGCATCATTTTTCATATTTTAATTTGCTTGAACATGGATGCATCATTTTTCATATTTTTATCCCAACTAACAATGGCCGATTTCCTTGTTGTCCTATTCTTCTACTTTGTTGCCACCAGGAGCTGCCGAAGCACTTTGACGACACCAGTTTAGGCGTTCTTGGTGACAATAGCACTAGGATGGGTGAATTTGAAATCCTTAAGCTGGATCTTCACCACAAGTTTTCTTAGTGTTTTGTTTCTTCCTCTCATTTTGATTTAATAAGGCGCCCTCGATGTGGAGTGAGGTGGGAGGGGACGAAGCAGTCGGGATGAAATCCCTCACCCATCAGCTGCAGAGAAAAATTGACATTTTGTCCTTGACGTTAACACCGTCAGCAGATTATGGAAAATTGAAGTTGGTTACTCTTTTTGCAGAATTTGGTTAGTTATCCTTAATTATGAAAACCTTATTAGTTAGCCATCCTGTTCATAAATTTTAAAAAGTAAATACACTAGCCAACAAAATTATCTATTAGATATTTAGACACACATTCTATGGGACCCTTTACAGTAGAACTTCTGTACTCCTTTTTACATCCAACCATCTTCAAATCCTGTGATCCTATAAGCATCACTCCATCTATTTTTAGTATTATTCATCTAAATGAAAAGAATCAGTGAGCAGCAAGCAGGCTGAGCCAGGAAAAGAACCTACTGTCTTGAACCCAGGCTTTAAAAATTCCTTTATATGTGAGTCCTTTTGACTATTTATTAGAAGGGAGTACATTGTTGAATTGAATAGTGCTTATATTCGTTTTTACATTCCACTCACTTTATCATATTCCAGTAAGGCATCTTTCTTTTTCGATGGGCTAGTGCTACTATAGGGTTATCTCTATTGAACAACTTTGTATGTGTATCGGAATTGATTTCCACACTACACATTATATATCCAAAGTTAGCCTTGTCAATCAAAATATGATTCATCAGAGTATGCACTTTCTAGGGATTATTGCCGATTTATAGAAAAGAAAAAAATGAATAGATGTGAACATACTAACATAGATTATAACATTCATCTTCCAATACATGAGCATTTACAATATAATAAAGACATCAAAACCAAGGCTTAATCAAAGAGAATTAAAGAAAAATGTTACTTACTGTCTTCTCAGAGTATATATCGCTGAAAAACACAACTCTCTCCGTCAATCAATGTCTCCATCACCCGGTCTGAGCTAACAGCTACCAGAACCCCCAGTAGCTTCCTGAAAAAATTCAACCCACTGATCGATACATATAGAGACACTTCAACATACACTTTAGCTGGATTAATACAATCTCTTTAAGATGCTCCTACTTAGAATCGCCAATAATTCTTTGGGGGGAAAATTAAACTTCTGACAGTACACAATCACAAACCATCAAAGATTTTCTGCTCCTGACTCTAGTAATCAGTCCACAACTTTGATGTGCCAAGAAAGCATTTTTATGCCAGATAACACCATCCAGCAAATAATTTAAAACAAAAAAAATCAACAACAAAGCAAAAGGAAAACCGCGTACCTACAGTGAACCCATCAAGTCAACCCAGCAACCATAAGCCCTACAAAAGCCGAAAACTTCCCTAAAAATCCATTCCATTCACCCTATAGCAATCTTTTTCATCAAAACTATAAATTTCTAAACGTACAAATGAAATCGAAGATTAGGATTAGCTCTTACCTCGAAGAATCGATCAAACAGTCATCTCGTCCGCTCCTTGAACAAGATTTATAGGGTTAGGGCTTCTCCTCTCAAAATAGGGAAACAAGGGGACGAGCTGAGCTCCTCTGGGGTTTTAGGGCAGGACTGAAGGAACGGATCCAAAGAAGCCAGCACTCAGCCACTTTATTACCTAATATTCTTTTCTAATTTAGATTATAAATAAATTATTTCTTAATTCGTTAGACTATCGAGAGAAATAAAGGGCGGTGGATCCCACCGTTCCCCAAATTTTTGAAATTTTTTTTTGGGTTTTTACATATATTTTTCTTCTTTAAAAATTAGAATTTAGTCCCTAAATCTTCATATTTATAATTTAGTTCCAAATCCTTTAATTACTGCAATTTAGTACCCAATCATATTTTTTTGTCCGAATTTTTCATTATAACATGAGTTACTTCACTTTTAGTACTCCCTTCACTTTTCCTCCTCTTATTGGGTTATCCTTTTCATTCTTCTCCTCTCTTTTTCTTTCTTCCCTCTTCTTATTTGGTTCTCCTGAGTTACTTCAGTTTAGAAATTAATTAGGAGGGAAAAGAGAAAAGAATAATAGAGAGGGGAACCCAATAAAAAGAGGAAGGAAAGAAAAAGAGCAAAGAAAGAAGGAAAGTGAAATAACTCAGGGGTATAATGGAAAATTTGGACAAAAAATATGAGTGGAAATAAATTGTGTTAACTTAAAGAATTTGGGGACTAAATTATAAATATAAAGATTTTGGAGGTTAAATTCTAATTTTAAAAAATGTAAGTGATTGATACGTTAAAACCTTTTTTTTTTAAATGGACAACGGAAATAGAGAGGCCTACTTTGTAATCCTTTTAAGATATGTTTGTTTGCATGAAAGTATAAAGTAAATAGTGGAAATAAAGTTATTTCTTCTTTTTCATATGCTTGTTTGATTTAGAAGTAAAGTGGAAGCTATTTCCACAATGATGAGGTGCATCATATGTAGCAACCCAACTTCTAAAATTACTTCACATGGATTTTTGGTAGAAAAGAGTTAGAAGTAAAAAAGTATTAGTAATTTATTATCTTGTGTTTTACCATTCTTTTATTTCTTCCAAGAAATAATTATTTTATTTCTTTTCTATTATTTTATTCTTTTAAAAAGTAAGAAACAAACACTGGAAATACTAGAAGTGTGATACTTCCAATTCTTTGTTTTTGGAATTAACTTCTAATTTACTTCCTTAGTTCCACTACTTCTAAATACCCAAACACACCCTTATGGTTGACATATGAAAATATCGGGAAATTCTATTTGAGCACACAACATTACTCAGTGAGCCCACCTCCTAAATTTATAAAAAAAATTACAAGTTTGCCAGTTTTTTTTTTTATCCCTAGAGGAGTATCCGAACAATATTAAACCCTTCGAAACTAATCTTAAAGGGGCTAATCCCAACTGAAGAAAGATGGCTCGCTGAGGAAAGCAGTGTGCTCAAATAGAATTTCCCATATTTGTTGCTATATATCACTCGGAGGAGATTAAGGCTACCAATTATTATTATTTCTAGTTTTTTTTTTTTTTAATTGTCAGTGGGTGGTGGGCCGTGGTCGACTTTTTGGTGACATTTTAATAATATGGGGAGAATGGGATTAGGTGCCTCGGGTGATATTGACTCGAGATTTGGTTGGATGGTCATGATGGGCCTCTCCATGGGCCTTTTTTTTTTTAAAAAAAATTTGAGTAAGCGGGAAACAAGTGCTAATGCGGAAGCATGCTAGATGAATTACTAACTAATAGGCTAAATTTGGTTTGAGGAAAAAAAAATAAAAATAAAAGTGTCTTCTGTTTTGAGATAATTTTTTTTTTAAAAATGGAAGGAAAATAAGATAAAATATAATTCAAAATTTTCTCTAGCTTTTTCTTTCTTTTGCCCTAAGAAAAAGAGAGAAAATATTATGTAGTGTTATTACCACATAAGAGTATGAGGAGAATTGAGAGAATTTGGAACATTTTTCAAAAAAGTTTTTAATATTATTTTTTATTTACTATTTTTTTTTAATTTTCTTCTTAGTTTCTTTATGAACCAAACAACAAAGAGAATTATATTTTCTTTTTCATTTCTTTTCTTTTCTCTTTCTTTTTCCATTTATTTTTTTTTCTTTTAGCTTTTATCAAACTATATAACCTTAATGTTTGAGGAAAATTATTATGACAAAGTTAATAAAGTTGGATAGACATATTCTATCTTTCTAAAATCCTTTTTAGAGTTTCCAAATAATTTTTTGCTCAGGAGACACCTTATTCTTATTTGCAAGATAGGGTTAGAATTCTTCATTCATAAAAAATAAAAAAGAAAGTGTTTAGATATTTCTCATCCTCTTTTTAACCAAATAAGTGTATCATCTGCAGGCGAGACCGTATGTATTTTGTATGCAGAATTGAACGAAAATATAAAGTATTTTATATGTTTAGTAAGAAACTCAATTAAAAGTATTTAGGAGAAGAAACAAATTTATCCAGTAACGAAAAAGTTTTATGAAATATTTATTTATAGATGCTGCTTTTAATTATTAGTTTGACTCAAAATTTAACTTCAAAATATATTCTATCATTTATCTAATTAATTATACATTCTAATTTTTAACTCATCAATTAAAATTCTAATACTGTAGATGAGATAACTAGGATGGATCATAATGCTCCTTATAACGTTAAGTTGCCAATAAAAATATGTTTTTTTTTTTTTTGCTAAAATGGAATACATATTCTATACCAATAATTTTGATGAGAATTTTTTTTTTCTTCCTAAAATACTACTTTTCTTGACATTATCTTAGTTGCGATTTTGCTCATTGGCGACGAAATTTTTTTTTACAAACTTTTCTCGACTAATGTCTGTTAGGAATACATATTTCTGATTGATTTGTAAGTTTTTTGATAAGAAAATACTGTCAGGAATAAGTTTATCTTAAGTACCAGGCACTTCTATCTCTTCTTGCTTCTTAATTATGTCACATTCTAAATTTTTTTGATAAAACTGTGGTTATAACAAGTTTATGATTGTAATTGGTCAGATCTGTTAGGACATATGTTGGTCTGATTCGGGTTTCATAGTGCAAAAATAAAAACCGACCAAATCACTCCAGTCTAGTTTAGCTTTATTTATTCAAATTAGTTTCATCGATTATTTTGATTTTAACTGAACTCTGTTCAGTCCCTGCTGTCAGTAGAGAAGTAAGAATGGGTTTTGGTTGGGTGGCTAAGGCTTGGGCCTGGGCCAATCATTCCCTAACTTATATAGTAGCACAGATATTAGAGATTTGGTCTGGATTTGTTTCGGTAAATGGTCGGAACTCGTCTAGAACATAAATTTAAGCCTGCTGAAATAATTAATATGAGCTTAAGTATGGTTAGGTGAAAACAGGTTCGCTCGTCTTATCAATGGAACACGGAGGGTTTTAATCCACTGTCTACTCTTAAAAAAAATAAGGGACAAGGCAAGGCTAAAATTGGTTGAAACATATACAAATTGAATAGTTCTCTCCCCTTAAGTTTCAAATCACTTCCATTTCATTCTTTTAATTAATAATATGATCTTAAACATTTTTTTTTTTTTTTTTTTGTAGTTTGATCATCAAGAAGAGCATATAATGAGTTCAGAACGACACTTTCGGACTGGAGCTTGCCACGACAAAATATCAGGAGGTCTCATGAGCGGGAACTAAATTTCAAGCTACAGATGAGCTTGAGCAGTACAGCTGAACAAAATTTAACTCGAACGAAACCAACCAAGCTTGATAAAAAATTTAAGCTCTAAGCTCGGTTAAATTTTTTATAATAAAAACTGAGCAATTACGGTGGGCAAACCCCTTCGCCTTCCATTAATTATTATCGATTTAATATTTGAATGAACTGTTCGACGACAAATACATTAGAGCTACATTCCCCAACAGGCACGCTAGCATAGCATTAGGCTGGCAACAAGCTCATTGTGACGATCATAACAATAATTGACAAACAAAAAACTTTCAATCACGATCTATCGACAAAGTTTGCCGGCTACAATCAGCAAAAGCGTACGCAAACTCTGAGTTCAGACACCCAACGTTACTTCCTGGCTCCTAAGAGCCTCTGCCGACCTCAACCTATAAATGCCGCTCCCTTCTCCCACCACAGACAGCAATCAGAAAGCTTCAAACCTTCACCAGAGCTCGCTAGCTTCTGCATCAATGGTTTCCTTCAGCGGGTTCAACGCCTTCATGTGCTTTGCTCTCACTGTCCTGTTCATCGTCCAGGGAACCTTAGGCATGTCCATGTCACGATATCTGAACATAACGTGTTGATCGGTCGGTCCTCTGCATCCGATAAACAAATTGTTTTGCTGATGTTTGCAGGAGGGATAACATGCGAGGGACTGGACAGCAGCACCTGCGCGTTCTCGGTGTCTTCGTCTGGCACCCGTTGCGTGCTTGAGAAGAGAGTACGCAGAGGAGGGCAGATTGAGTTCTCATGCCGCACGTCAAACATTGAGGCTGAGAAGAGCTTGGTGGACTGGATCGAAACCGATGAGTGCATCGCAGCCTGTGGGCTTGATCGTGACACTGTGGGAATTTCTTCGGACTCTCTCTTGGATGGACGTTTCACTGAGCAGCTCTGCGCTCCTCAGTGCTACAAGGGCTGCCCCAATGTTGTTGACCTCTACTTCAATCTCGCTGCTGGTGAAGGTAAATATTGGTGACTGTTGCACTTATTTGGATTCTCTTCTTATGGTCTTTTTTTTTTTCCCCCCCTGCTTTAGGTGTGTTCCTTCAGAACTTATGCGATGAGCAGGCCATGAGTGCTCGCAGGGGTATGGCGGAGATCCGGAGCTCTGGTGTTGCTGCTGCTGCAGCGGGGCCGATGTTTGCTGCAGCAGGGCCTGTGTCAGGGTCGGATGAGAAGCTGGCTTGTGCTCCTGTGCAGTCTGAGGCCAAGAAGGGTGTTGCATTTGCCCCTGCGCTGCCGCCATCATTTGAGAATTAAGCAGTAAAAATACTTGTAGGTCAGAGTACAGTATATTAAGAGCTTGGTGTTATACTAAAGTCTGTAAAATCAATTTGACGAGTTCTCAAGAATGCTATTGTATCCTTTTAAGTTAGAACACTTTCATCTGCAAGAGTACTCTCGCATAAATCTCAAAAGCATTTGAACAAGTTCCATATTCCTCGCCTTCTAAATTTTAGAATTGTCTAAACATACAAAGGGGATTGAAAAATCAAAAGTTGAATCATTTATGTGAACATAGAGCTCATCAGGCTACAAAAAATAGCATGTCAGATTCACTTTTGAGAGTTGCTAGATGCAACCCTATACTTTTTCCAGTGAGCCCCAATTTCTTAGTGAGCCTCAGAGAAATTTAAAACTTACGCAATTTTTCTTAGTGAGCTCCATATTTTTTACAATTTTACCTCAGTAATCACCAATCCAGGTCCTCCTTCTCCTCCACCTCCCTCTGCTAACAATCAGTATTTGCCCTCACTCGGTCACGGCCACAGCCACAGTTGAGCTGTCCCTACCGCCAACTCCACCAGTGAGACCCACATTTCCATCTTCCCTTCCTTTGTTGGCTCCTTTTCCATCGGCCGTGGCGTCCCTCCATCCAAAGTTCCAATCCTAACCTCAATCCCTACAGATTTCGAAACGAAAAAGCCCATCTTTGTCTGCAGCGATAAAGCCTAGTTCGCCGATCCCGACAAATCATATGGTGGTGCCTACTACCAGGCTGACTCCTCCCACCCTCTGCTACCGTTGGTTTCACCAGAGGAAGAGGTTGGGCTAATTGAAATGAGCGAATGAGGCTCACTAGAAAAAGTATAAGAATAATTGGGTTCAAAATTAAAAATAATAAACTTATATAAAAGTCTTTTAAGCCTGAAGCTCATTAAAAAAAGTACGGGGGCGCATCTAGAAATTTCCTTCGTTTTTCTTTGTTTTAAAAAAAAAAAATCATATGAAAATACAATATTGGGAAAACGATGGGTTTTTGATGATAGTTGTGCCTGGTCAAAACTAAGGGTTTTGACAGCCGAATGATAAACAAGTTGTTCGACACATAACAACCAAAGAGCTGTAAGTCTGTTCGACTGTTCATCACGACCACACATAGCATTGATTCTTTATTTATTTTAATTTATTTTTTTATTAAATGTGCTTGTAAAAGTGATTATGTTAATTTTCTCATTGTTTATTTATTTAATTTTCACTCGTGGAAAAACTTGTCATTTTTCACTAACATTTATTTATTTCTTCAAGTTTTTCAAGTTTTTATAGACCAGTAAGGTATATTATAATATTTGAAAATAAAATTAAAAAATCCATTTAAATGATATTGTAAATTGTTTTCTTAATCATTTGGAGATATGGATTAAGTCTCATGATGACAATTAAACGCCGGTTGCAAAATCAACTTAACTGCACTAGAAAACTTCTGGTCGACCCTTAATGGCCGAATGCGATTAAGATCGTTTAGCATGAACATGTCGAACGAGTTTTATCACGGTCAGAGTGCACAAACCTACCAGATAACTTTGTTGCCCGATTTTTTTCTCCTAGGCTGATTACAGCCCTTCCTCGTAGTTAAAAAAAAAAAAAAAAAAAATTAAAAAAACGTTACCATTGGTATTTGATTTGGCGGATCCATTCTCGCCTAACTTTTGCGAGGGAGGCGTTGCACGATGGTGCGTGAGGCCAGGCTCTGCAGTACTCGAGGCGGGCTCGAGGCTCTGAGGTGTGAGAGACGAGTCGGGGGAGGGTGCATTGATCAGTTAGAGGTGGATGACGGGTGCGGGGAGTGCTTTGCTTTGAGCGAAAATAAGAAAGGGTACAACAAGAGACTTTTATTTCAAGTACTTGGAATATATTACATGGATAAAAAAAAATTACACTGGATCAACAATATTGTGTTTAAAGATTTATCTTTTCACTGTCAATTCCAAACCAGTATAAAGGAGGAGGGTTGTGGTAGGCCGGTGACAGTCAACGTAAAATATTGACACATATTATGAAACGAGCCAAAATATGAATTTCGTTGGGGCATTTCTTACTGAGCGACGCACTATATCGAAGTCCCGATATAGTGAAAAATGTGTGAGCTTTGCTGGATCGTCGCCAGAGGCGACGCGCCACGTTGATGCCTGAATATGGTGTCAAATGTTAGAAGGTTCTCACACTTTAACGAGCGGATAAGAATAAAGAAATTAGCTCATTAACATAGAAAATAAGAAAGAGTAATTGGAAAAAATAAGGGGTGTGCTCAAGAAAAAATAACATATTTTTAAAATGCCTTGAATGTTCCCTTGAAAGCAGGAAAAACTTTAGAGATTTAAGGTGTGCCTTCAGAATTTCCCTTCATCCAAACCCAAATACGCTAATGCCAAATCAGAACAAACCCAAAGCTACGAGGCCATCAATAATACAATCCAGCTCATCCGAAGGCCCAATAAGGCCCACAAACCTCTGAAACTTCCCCGATCCTCTTCAAAATCTCGCCTGTCCCTTTTTAGACTGCCGTTTTAGGGTACCTCTCTCTCTCTCTCTCTCTCTCGGTTCCTTTCCTCTCTTTCTCGACACTATCCCTTACCTCCAATCTAATCTACGGTTTCTCTCTCGATCCATCTAATTTATCTTTCTCTCCGAATCTAGGGTTTCCCCACACCAACCCTTCAATTGAATCGCCGCATTCGATTACTTCATCAGCAAGCAATGGGCCGGAAGAAGGCCGTCACCATCGATGACGACGAGTACTCGTTACCCGACGACCCCAATCAAAATCCCCAATCCGCCGCCGCAGCGGAGAAGGAGAATCAAATCTCGGCGGCGCCGAAGAAGGGCAAGAAGGGAGGAGCAAAGGCGAAGAAGAGGAACGACGATGATGACGACGAGCCCGCCGCCATCGTTGCTGCCGATCCCGACGACGATGGGGAGCCTGTTAACCTTGTTTTCTCTGGTAAGAAGAAGTCATCAAAGTCTAAGAAGAGTTCTAGTTCTGTCAGTGTTTTTAGTGCTCTAAATGCTCTTGAGGAAGTGGATGTGGAGGTTGATGATGATAGATCTGAGGTTGTGAATAATAACCATGTGGATGGCGATGATGATGATAAGGAGGAGGAGGTGGGGTTTGATTTCGGGAAGAAGAAGAAGTCGAAGAAGAAGAAGGGCGGCAATAAGTTTGCTTTGGAAGAGGAGGAGGAGGAGGAGGAGGAGGATAAATCTGAGGTTGCTGTTAGTAATCATGTTGAAGAGGAGAAGGATGAGGAGCTTGATTTCGATTTTGGGAAGAAGAAGAAGTCGAAGAAGAAGAAGAAGGGCGGCAGTAAGTTTTCTTTGGAAGAGGAGGAGGAGGATGATAAATCTGAGGTTGCTGTTAGTAATCATGTTGGGGAGGAGAAGGATGAGGAGCTTGATTTCGATTTTGGGAAGAAGAAGAAGTCGAAGAAGAAGAAGGGCGGTGGTAAATTTGCTGCGGAGGATGAGGAGGTTGACGATGATAAATCTGAGGTTGCTGTTAGTAATCATGTTGAGGAGGAGAAGGATGAGGAGCTTGATTTCGATTTTGGGAAGAAGAAGTCGAAGAAGAAGGGTGGCGGTAAGTTTGCTGCGGAGGAGGAGGAGGAGGAGGAGGAGGTTGATGATGATAAATTTGAGATTACGGTTAATAACCATGCGGAGGATGAGAAGGATGAAGAAAGCAAGGATCTTGATTTAGATTTCGGGAAGAAGAAGAAGTCGAAGAAGAAGAAAGGTGGGAAGACTCTTCAAGAGGAGGAGAATTTGGATAAATTGCTCGCTGAGCTCGGTGAGGGCCCACCGCCTCCTTCTGCGGGAGAGGCGCCACCTCCGGAGGTGGAGGAGCTGAAGGAAGTTGAATCTAATGAAGCTGAATTAGATTTGAAGAAGCATGCGGAGGATGAGAAGGATGAGGAAAGCAAGGTTCTTGATTTAGATTTCGGAAAGAAGAAGAAGCCAAAGAAGAAGAAAGGTGGGAAGACTGCTCAAGAGGAGGAGGATTTGGATAAATTGCTAGCTGAGCTCAGTGAGGGCCCTCCGCCTCCTTCTGTAGAAGAGGCGCCACCTCCGGAGGTGGAGGAGCTGAAGGAAGTTGAATCTAAGGAAGCTGAATTAGATTCGAAGAAGCAAAAGAAGAAGAAGAAGAAGAGTGGAAGAACTGCTCAGGAGGAGGATGACCTGAATAAGATCCTTGCTGAGCTTGGCGAGGGACCAGCCGTTTCATCTGCCCCTTCTCCTCCGGTTGCTGAGCAGATAGTTCAGGTCCAACATGAGGTTGTTGAGGCTGTGGAGGAGGGGGAAGCGGGTGATGCAGTGGAGTCTGCGGCAGCCAAGAAGAAGAAGAAGAAGAAAGAGAAGGAGAAAGAGAAGAAAGCTGCGGCAAAGAAGGAGGAGGCTGTGGCTAAGGAGGAGGCCCCTGTGAAGGGAAAGGCTGCAGTTGACAATAAGAAATTGCCGAAGCATGTGAGGGAGATGCAGGAGGCACTCGCCAGGAGGAAGGAAGAGGAGGAGAGGAGGAAGAAAGAGGAGGAAGAGAGGCTTAGGAAGGAGGAGGAGGAGAGGTTGAGGAGGGAGGAGGAGGAGAGGCTTGCTGAGGAGGCGAAGAGGAGGAAGAAGGAGAGGGAAAAGGAGAAGCTTTTGAAGAAGAAACAGGAGGGCAAGCTCTTGACGGGTAAGCAGAAGGAGGAGCAGAGGAGGTTGGAAGCAATGAGGAGGCAATTTCTTGGCCAGAATGAGATTCCTGCCGGTGATGCTCCTGTTGAGGTGAAGAAACGCCCCAAGTACGAGTCAAAGAAATCGAAACAGAAGGTCGTTGAGGCTGAAAAGCCAAGGGAAAGCCCGCAGGCGGTTGCCGAACAGGAGGTGGAAGAGGCTGAAGAGGATGTTATTAATGAGGAATCACAATCTCAAGCTGGTGAAGTTGAGGATAAAGTTGAAGCTAAGCAGGAACAGGTAGAAGCTGAAGCTGTAGAAGAGGATGAAGATGATGAAGAATGGGATGCAAAGAGCTGGGATGATGTTGACGTGACCTTGCCTGCCACGAGCCCATTTGCTGAGGAGGATAAGGAGGAGGAAGAGGATGCTATACCTGTTGTAAAGAAAGGCGCTCCTACTCCAGTTGAGCCTACAAAGAAGACGACTGCCTCTCGTCAGCCTGCAAAGAAAACTGATGCAGAGAACAATGTAAATGAGCATGAAGAGGTGATGGGGAAAAAGGAAGTTGCTAAAAAGAAAGAGCTGAAACCTTCTGAGGGTACATTGCAAAAGAGCAACTCTACGGAACTTCGTTCACCAATCTGTTGTATTCTTGGTCATGTTGATACGGGGAAGACCAAGTTGCTCGACTGCATTAGGCGCACGAATGTACAAGAGGGAGAGGCTGGGGGTATCACACAACAGATTGGGGCCACCTACTTCCCAACTGAAAACATAAGAGAAAGAACCAAGGAGTTGAAGGCAGATGCGACACTTAAGGTCCCTGGTCTTCTTGTTATCGATACCCCTGGCCACGAATCATTCACCAATTTGCGGTCTCGAGGTTCAAGCTTATGTGACATTGCAGTATTGGTTGTGGACATCATGCATGGGCTTGAGCAGCAAACTATCGAGTCTCTTAACTTATTGAAGAGTCGTAATACGGAATTTATTGTTGCATTAAATAAGGTGAATTTTCCCTGTTCTAGTTTTTCAGTGGTACTTTATTAATTGGTATTTTGCTACAAACTCGAGCAATTATGTTTTTCTTCTTGTTTATTTTTAGGTGGATCGGCTGTATGGGTGGAAACAATGTCCAAATGCACCAATAATTAAGGCTATGAAACAGCAATCTAATGATGTGAAAAATGAGTTCAGTATGAGGCTTACTCAGGTTAGTGCACATAGAATCTGTTCATTTCAATTTTAATGAGGTCATTTATTTTGAGCTAACACTGGCTGTGCATGTATGATTTTTGTGGATAGATTATTACCGAGTTCAAGGAGCAGGGCCTAAACACAGCTCTTTACTACAAAAATAAAGAGATGGGAGAAACATTCAATATTGTTCCCACTAGTGCTATCAGGTATCTTTTAATGTATTTTTGTGCAAGGTTAGGTCACTTGACTCATGTGAGTGCAAAGCTTGTATCACACATGCGTGCATGTGCACATACACAAGATTTGTAGCTTGTGCATTTGCTGATGGTTTGAGCGCATATTTTCTTAGTAGTATGCTACTACTCTTTCCTTTTAGTTTGAAGATAATGTATCCTGAGATACAACTACCTGCAGTTTAGATTTTGCCTCACATATCTTGTTTTTGTTATCTCAGTGGTGAAGGGATTCCAGATCTTCTTCTTCTACTAATACAATGGGCACAGAAAACAATGGAAGACAAACTTACTTATATTGATGAAGTCGAGGTTTGTTCAGCTTCCTTCTTCTGTTCCAATTTCTGTCTTTATGATTGATTCTCCGACCCACTAATACCCACCCTTGAACCAACTTCCACCATCACTTAAGCACAAACACGGAGAAAAAAGCCACCGGCACAGAAAAAGGAAACGGACTTCCCCCTCACAATATGGCTTTTGTATATATGCATATTTCAGTGCACTGTTTTGGAAGTCAAAGTGATCGAAGGCCTTGGGACAACTATTGATGTGGTACTTGTTAATGGTGTTTTGCACGAAGGAGACCAAATAGTAGTTTGTGGTATGCAGGTGATGTTTTGTACACCCTTTTGTTAGTAACTTCTAGTAATTTTGCCTTTTGTTTTCTTTTCTTAACTTTTTTCTATACTCAGGGACCTATTGTGACCACTATTAGAGCTTTGCTGACTCCCCACCCAATGAAGGAACTGCGGGTTAAGGTTAGCACTTTGTTTATATTTTTCCTTTCTTGGTTCACCAGTGTCGTGCTCAATATGATTTTAATAAATCATGCACTTTTTGGTTATCCAGCAAATTCTTCTTTCTTATGATGCAATTTCTATGTTCTTGCTATTCCATCAGTACATTTGTGATTTAAAATTAATATCTTCAAGAAAGCTTTTTGATCCTCAGTGCTGCGTCCGTGAAATAAAAGATTGCCTATTGTCTACTAAGTCATGTTGAGAAAGGTCCCTGTATAAGCTTGCCAGTGTTGATCTACTCGTGCAAGTATTGAATCCTTGAATGATTCAACCAAATGTTATGAATTTCCTGACCCATAAACTACATATAAGATGACTATACGTGAAGTCTTATGCAGATAGTGCGGTTTCAGGTTCTAGTTACTTCATCCTAGGAAACTTCTTGTATACTGTGATTTCTACCACGAACCTTTCTTTGAGCACTTAATCAGCCCGAATGGCAATATCATTGAATGTTTCTGTTATCCTTTTGATGTGTTATCCATTCTTCTTTTTCATGTCAGTCTGTTTTCCCTTTTCCTTTAGACAATATTAAGGCAGCTTTGAATTTCTCCAATATTGATTGGCTTATGGCATGACCAAGAAGAAGCACGAAGTTTTTTTTTTTTTAATCATTTTCTAAAATAGTGATGTTGTAATGACATTAGTTCTCTTTTAAGTTTTATGTAGGACGTGGAATGACCTGTCAATTTAAATAGCAATATGATGGCATGACTAATAATATGCTAAATGCCATTAAATTTTATTACTGCCATTGCACATCTTAAAAATTAAATTCGTCAAGTTATTATCGGATAGCCATAGTGTTAGAAGTTAATTACCACTTACTATAGCCGACTAAAAACTGGCACACTATTTTTTATTTGTATTTACTAGGTTTATGCTCAAAAGGGCTTGAGTTCAAATCCTGTAACCACACATAGGAGTATTAAAATTAGTTCAATGATTTATAATAGCCAAGAACCTAAAAATAGAAATTAGGAAAGAAAAGCTTATGGTTTTGTTCATCTGACTTTTTCCTACTTGTTTGTCAATAGCTTACAGAATGAACTATTTAAAATATTGTGCTGAATAAACACATTCTGGAGAATGGTTATCCAGATCAGTGATTATGATTGAAAGCATTAAATGATCTTCAGTACAAAATTTGATGGGTTAGGGATATTCTAGATCGTCACTTGAACTAATCATTTTCGAGAAATGTCAATTCACAGGTTGCTGATGCCATATTAAAGCTTAAAGGAATTTGGATTTTGGTTTATGGTTTATAGATATAAATAAAGAAACGTCATTCACAAAAGATAAGTGTAGCAGAGATGCGCATGCTCCGTTGGATGTGCGGTAACACTAGGAGAGATAGAGTGAGAAATGAAGATATTCGTGCGAAGGTAGGTGTAGCTCCCATCGATGAGAAGATGCGAGAAAATCGCTTACGATGGTTTGGTCATGTGCAACGTAGGCCTACAAGTGCACCAGTTCGAAGGGGGGAGTTTATCAATGTAGGACAAGTTAAAAGAATGAAGGGAAGACCGAAGAAAATATGGATGGAGGTGATACGCAAAGATATGGAGTCTAGAGGTTTAAATAAGGAGATATTACTTGATGGAAATGAATGGAGAAGGAATATCAAAGTGATCGATCCGGCGTGATTCTTTTTGGTTCATATAGCCTACCCCAAATACTTGGGATAAAAGGCTTTGTTGTTGTTGTTGTTGTTGTTGTTGTTTATAGATATAAATAATTGCGTATACCATTCAAACAAGATCTACATTGTTAGGAAGTCAGTACTGACTCAAGAGAGGCGATACGAAGTTTATAGCTTATTCTAAGGCTTGGTCAATCCTTTTTGGAAGTTTTCTTGAGTTATTTCTTGCTCTATGGCTGGCCTACTCGATAATGGTGACTTTTGAGGACTGATTTTGTATTTTTATTTTTTATTTTTTATAAAATTGCAAGTTATGCACTTTCCAACCAATAGAACACATATCTTTTTCTGCAGTCTAGTCAGACACTTACAGCTATTTCTTGAATTCTCCACACCGCTATACGGATAAATTGCAGGAACGAGAAACTTAATTATTAAAAAATTATTTTGTGTGGCCGTAGATTCATGACAGAGATCCAGTAGAGGTAATATGTATGTAGGATAGTGAAACTTTCTTGGCAGAAGACTCAAATGTGGTTGTGGATTTTATGTGGTCATCCAATCGCAAAAGACTCAAATGTTGGAAAAAGACATAAGGAGGAAATTTACTCTGCACTATAAAGGCAATTATTTCATGAAAAAATGGCATGCCTAAAGCACAATTTAGGGACCGAAGATGGTATTTATGGATGTTGTATAGAGCAGTATAGCTGTGTTTTTTTTTTCTTTCTCTATTTTTTGGGTGCAGGGTTTACAGGTGAAATCGAACTTGAATGACTAGATTTTGGCAGTGTAGAGATGTGATCTAATAAGAGCTTGAATTAGGTTAGGATATGTGCTTGGACTGTGATTTTTGTCTGGATACTAGAAGGCTTCTAAATCTTTTGACGATTGTCATTGTTGTCACTTGTCATCACCACCACCAACTCCTGCCTCACTACTATTAAAGTAAGTGTACAATATGTAAAATATTGACATATTTCAAATTATCACAGTCCAATTTTATGGCCTTAAAGTTACCAAAGAGATGTTCACTATGATTTCCTAGTTTCTTTGTTCTCATGTTCTTTTATGTAAGGTTTTAATAATCAATATTGGGATCATATTCAATGTGATTTCTCATAGTGGATAGTGGATATTGGACAATATATATAGGGATACAAGAATGATCATACAGGGCAATCAATTTGTCATATTTGTAGCACTGAAAACCTAAAAGTTTGTTGGAATCTCCTATGACGTCTGCTCTAATAAAAATGGCGCAATGTGCATATAAAACCATTCAACAGCGACATATGATTATGCAGGCGTAATATAGTAGGTTAATGGACTAGATAGATACTGAAGTTCAGAGCATAAATTGTAGAAGCAATGAGGTTAAGGGAATGTAGCAACAATGATAGTAGATGTGGCAACAACTGCAACAGTGACAATGGAGAGAGTAGAAATGGCGACAACTGCAAGCAGCGGTGCCAGCAGCAACATAAGGGAGGAAGAAGTGGATCTTAGAAAAGGATTTTGAAGTATTGAATACCGCCTGAAAACTTTCTTGTGTGCAGCTCTGGCGTTCTCAGCTCTCCAACATGGGGAAATTTCCTCCTCTCAAGATTCTATTTCCTCGATTTGGGAATTGTTAGAGGTGAAAGAATAAGAGATTTTACTTAATGTTGAAAGTAATGCGATAGGTGACTCATTATTTTGCATTATGATAACTAATACAAACCCAAATATAACTCAATGCACCATAACAGTGTGTTTTTTTATGTTATTTTGCGTTATGTTACGTTATATTATGATATGTTACGTTACATACTGTTTATTTTTGACTAATTTCTGGGTGCTGCAACATTAATATGCATGTCAAAATGTGGAGGTATGGGTTTGGATACAACCACGAGTATCATAAGAAATTTAAGATTGGGAGAGGGGTCTTCTTCTCCTATGCAGTTTCCAGCGTATTGCTCTAAGCCTGTAACCAAACATTTGAAAAGCAAAACACTGATTTAAAAGCAAAAGAGTAAAAAGAATTTCCTTGTTATTCCTGGAGATGAAAAAGGAGGACCGTCAGTGACAGGTGGAGGAAAGGAAGAGAAAAGTGAAAAGGACCTGATTTCTTTACTGCTATATTTTTCTACCTTCTCCTCTTCTTTAGCTGTCTCTTTGCCATTTGCTTCCCTTTTTGTTGTGTCCTTGTCTTGCCTGAACATAAGGAGCTAGGACATAGTTTTCTTTTCTTATCAATTCCAAGACTCGCCAGCTGTGTGCAGCTTACTACTTGCTAGATTCTCCTTGTTTGTTAGTCAGCTCTAATGATTTCAACTTGCTGGCAAGCTATACATCGGTCAAGCTGGTTTGTAAAGAAAACTAAAAAATTATGAGATGGGTTATTTTACCCATCTGAGTTTGTTATGGCCAACATCCTGTATCGGTGTTCATAGCCATGTCTTTTGTCTTATCCACAGATTGTACATTTTAGCACTCATCATCTCTTCTTTCCCTTCTTCTGCATTTCCTCCTGTGTATAATGGCAACAATCCCTATTATTTGGTGACTGTACTTTGAGATCTGCATTTCAAAGATCTACCTATCATCTTTAGAATTTGTTGCCTCTACATTCTATGTTCTGTGTTATACTGTTCTGCTTGCGTAACATTGCTCATGATACTATCAAATTGGAATTGGAGTTAATTTTTAAATTGTTGATTGGGCCTTTGATCTCCTGATTTTCTAAGTAAGTTTTACCAGATAAGTCTTTAATTATGTTCACTTTCGGAAGTTTATTCCAATGAACCTGTACATCTTCTAATGAAGATAAATCCATTTGAAGTCCGTTAAAGGAAGTCTATGCTTTTCTAGTGAGTTTATGGCAAACCCGTGCATAGTGGTTTTGTTTGAACTTTGTTTTGGGTTCGTTATATTTACTATTTTATTTTCTGAAATCATTGTTGTGTGTATTTTATTTTTGTATTTTATTTTTAAGATTGTCATGGAAATTATATTTCTTTGTTGAGTTTCGTGGTTGATAAATTAGAAATTGGCTTTTGTTTCCCTAAACCTATTAGGCAGTGAGCAGGTAGGTTGGTGTATGTATACGTTGCTTAAAGAACCTGTTAACCAATGCAGCTGTAGAAAGAAATTGAAATACTGATGAGGGTCAAATGCCACATAATTGAATAATGACAACTCCAGAATCTGTCTCACTAATAATGCATAGTGCAAAATGGGCCAAAACAGTAAAGAATATACAAGATGCCGAATGAAATAGATATCCGCTATTTGGGTGCCAGTTGATATAGGATTGATAACACAATTGTTATTTTTGCAAGCTGTTCTCAAAATTTTTCTTGTGTTATCTACTATCTAGATTTGTTTTCCATGAAGTATGACTGACATGGAAGAGAATGCTATTAAGTCTCCACTGCGTGTTCTATTCATCATATACACACCCTTTGCGAATTGCATGTTTAGGTAGACCCAGTTCTAAGGATTATAATCCTAGATTCTATTTTTCCATTGGATTTAGGGTTACCTTGTTTGGATATGTTTTTTGGAGCTATCCAAGGGATTATAACCCCAAAAGCAGCTCAATCCTTTGGATTTAAAAAGGGAGGTCTTAGTTTATTTTTTTTAATTGAAAACATATTTTTTTGCTAACAAGTAATAACTACTTTTGACTAAAATATAATGGCTTGGGGTCAAATTTTGATGCTTCCAAACAAAATTTCTTGATCCTAATCCTTAAGATTATTTTCCAAAGGAGCACAAATCCATGGCATTATTATCCCAAATAAAACCAAATGATCTTTATCCTAACTACCCAAACTAGTAGTAAGAGATCTTTTTTTTTTTAATGAAAGGAATTTATGGTTTTCCCCAAATATAGTGCATACGTTGTGACACTCCCAACCCTAAATCATATTGTAGAAAGCTTGACGACTAGGAACAACCCTCTCAAGGAATAAGAAGATCTAACGTGTTGAAAATCATTTATAAAAGGAAATATTCCATTTATAAGACATTCACTAGTTTCTTATTATCACTAATATTTACAATCCGGATCCCTCCAAAATTATCCTCTTGATTCACTAGTACACTTTCTAAATATGTAACTACTTACGACCCAAAATCCTCCAAAATAATTCTCTCCGAAGCCCCCAAATAATCCTCTTTATTCTAACTAGTATTTAAATAAAATAGGGTCAATCATCATGAAGCTCTTCAGCGCAAGATTTAAACTATAAAATCTGTTATATACTCTTACCATGAATATTTTGGAACGTTCCCCTTAATTCTCTCCCCCTTTTGACCTCTTTTTTGGATGCCATTCTAAGTGGAGTTTTCTCTTCAAAAGAAAAACATGGGAAAGTTCATTTGTAATTAGAACCTCAAATTGATTAGGATTGATCGTTTAGGATTAAGTAAATATTTACCAAAATTCAATTAATCGTTAAAAATTAAAACCGGTAAAGTTTTTGTTCAAAAGAGAAACCAAGTTATCAGTTAAAAAATTCAAGTATAATCACAACCAATGTTTAAAATAACGATAACGGTAATGTAACATTTTGTCTCTGTTAGGTTATATAGCATATAGCGTAACACATAACGTAGGTTATGCAATTTTCTATTTTTTAATTAAAAATAAATATAAAACTATATAAAATAAATTTTATAAATTGAAAATTGAATTAAAAATTCTAAAAGAAAATATAAAAAAATATATTCTAGTATTAGTTCTAAATTTCTAACAAGTTTCACAGTAATTCTCATATTTATCTTCATAAATTAAGTTACATTTACACTCATAATTTCAGCCATCATCTAAATAAAAAAATAAGATTTCAAATTTATTTTTAATTATTATTAATATTATAATTAATATTTTGTAATCCTCAATTTATGTTATTTTTAATTGATTATTTTAGAGTAGATGAGAATTCAATTTAATCAGTAAGTAAGACATTTCAATAATTGGAAAGGAATTATAACAAAAAAAAATCAGTAATTGAAAAGAAATTATAACAAGTAAATAACGATGTACAAGCTAATAATATCACAAACAATCAAATAAGTAAACAAAAAGCCGTCAAGTGAAAAAACCTACAGCAATTCGCTAGCAATCAAAATAAATAATCGAAATTAATATAAAAATTATTAAAGAAATATTGTAAATAACATAACATAACGTAATTTAACATAATGTAATATAAAATAACATAAAAAATGCACTATTACGGTGCATTGAGTTATTTTCGACTGTTAAGTAACGTTGGCTTTCTATTAAGTTTCATAACGCAACATAACGAGTTTCATAACGCATTATTTTCAACATTGATCACAACCTCCTAATTGATTTGGATTGAGTAATTATTTTAGTCAGATATAAAATAGTAATAAGATTTTAAAAATAAAATTTCTCAAGTGTATTTAAAAAGGGAACACCAGTTAAAATCTATATTTTATGTATAACTTACTCTTAAAAGCGGATAGTTTGCAGTCTCATCAAGTCTGAGTATTATACCAAAAGAGGTGATTTGGTGGACATTGATAAAGGGAGTTCCCATTCATATATATTAATATAATTAAGAGCATGTATGAGGGAATAATAACAAATATCATAACGTGGCAGTCCAACAAGTGACTTTTTAATCATAATTGGATTATATCAAGGATCTGAATTGAGGCTATTCTTATTTGCCAAAGTGATGGATGAGTTTACTAGAGCTATTCATGATAAAGTATATTGGTCTATGATATTTGCTGACGATATTTTCTTAGTCGATTAGACGAGTGCTGGGGTAAATGCCAAGTTGGAGCTGTGAAGGTATAACATTCTAATCTAGAGGATTTATATTGAGTTTGTCCAAACCACAGTACATAGAGTGCAAATTTAGTAAATGAATAACCTGAGATTATAGTGCTATGACACATGATGAGAGAGATACAAATGAGCAACCACTTTAGGTACTTGGGTTTTGGTATTTAAAACGATAGAGAGAGATTGATATTGATGTCAACCATAGCATCCAAGTTGGCTAGCTAAAATGGAGGGGCGACACGGGATTTTAATGCGATTGTAACATTTTGTGAAGGTTGAAGGGAAAATTTTGTAAGACCGTTATTAGGTTAGCTTTATTGTATGGCATTGAATGCTGAGTTATAAAGAGACAACATTAACAGAAAATAAGTATAGCAGAGATGAGCATGTTTCGTTGAATATGCGGTAATATTAGGAAGAATAAAGTAAGAAATGTGAATATTTGTGCTAAAATAGGTGTAGCCCTTGTCGAAGAGAAAACATGAGAAAATCGCCTATAATTGTTTAGTTATGTGTGATATAGACCTACAAATAACGAGGAGGACAAGTTAAAAGGGCGAAGGGTATAATGAAGAAAATGCAGCTGAAGGTGATACGAAAAGATATGAATGTTAGAGATTTAAATGAAGACATATTACTTGATATGACTAGGTGGAGAAGCATCATCCATGCGATCGATCTGCATGATTCTCTTTTGGTTCATGTAGCCTACCTCAAGTATTTGGGGTAAAAGGCTAGTCGTTGTTGTCTAACCATTACTTTTTCCTAAAAATAAGTATTATAACAATATAAATATAAAAGGTAAATAAACAAATAATTGAAATTACGAGTTTCTTCTTTAAAAGGATTCACATCAAGTCTGAATTCAGTTACAATTAATTTTTTAAGTAACTACTTGAAAATCTCTAACTGAATAGAATTATCTGACAAATCAATTTTGGTTTTCTGATATTTTTCCTGTATTATTTTTTTAATAAATTAAATCGTGAAATTACATTCTTCTCTTCATGATTGGAACTTGTCAAGCTAGAGTTCAATTATTACTAAAGTCTTGGTCTATTGGATTGAGCAATTACTTTAAATGTCTTAGATTGTTAGGATATCTAACTAATTAGTTCAGTCTCTTGATATTTTGATCTTTTGAAATTACTTTTATTTTTTTGCCATTATTAAATTTATAATTTCTATTTTGAAGTCCTTTTCCCAATATTTATTTTCATTATAAATAATATAAATTAAAATTTTATAGGTAATAGAAACTAAACAAGTCAAATATTAAAAATTAAACCACAAAATTTGTAAGTGATTTTAAATGTATCCCATCTTCTCGTGCTGCATGATTGGTCGATATCAATTGAGTATGTTGTTTTCAGTGTTTTGGACGAAGTATGGCCAATTTTAAACTGCGCTCTTCAGTGGCTAGTTTTAAGATGTATTCCTTAGTGGCTTTATCCTCCCTTCTCTTGCAATTTCGATGTATTCATATACAACCCATGGAATAATTTCATCCAAGTTGTAGGTAGTGCCTCTAACCATGCAGTTGCCACCATATGCTTGTTCGTGGCACAATTTGATTCATTTTGGCGATGCATGCTTGTACTGATTGTTACAGAGGTTTTGTTTGGTATGCAAGTTTTCCAATTCATGAAACCACATTGATCTCTGTATTATCTGAAACAGGGGACATATGTGCACCATAAAGAGATTAAAGCTGCACAGGGTGTCAAAATTTCAGCACAGGTATTACTTGGTATTAACAATAATTGCATCCTCAAATAATCAAAGAACTGCATTCTAATTGATTGCTTGCTTTCAGGGCCTTGAGCATGCCATTGCTGGCACAGCCTTGTATGTGGTTGGACCTGATGATGATTTGGAAGATTACAAGGAAACAGTGATGCAAGATATGAAAAAGGTAATGGGCCGTATTGACAAGAGTGGGGAGGGTGTCTACGTGCAGGCTTCTACCCTTGGTTCTTTGGAGGCACTTACAGAATTCTTAAAAAGCCCAGCTGTGAACATTCCCTTTTGTGATTTCAATATTGGTCCGGTTCATAAGAAGGACGTTGTGAAGGCCAGTGTTATGCATGAGAGAGGGAAGAAAGAATATGCAACAATCTTGGCCTTTGATGTAAAAATAATGCCTGATGCTAGGGAACTTGCAAATGAGAGTAATGTCAGAATTTTTGAAGCAGATATTATATACCACCTATTTGACCAGTTTAAGGCTTACATTGAAAATTTGAGGGCAGAAAAGAAGAAGGAAAGTGCTGAAGATGCAGTATTTCCATGTGTTCTTAAGATAATGCCAAACTGCGTTTTCAACAAGAAAGATCCAATAGTTCTGGGCGTGGATGTTGCTGAAGGCATTCTCAAGGTTTGTTGTTGTTATCTGCTTGTTGCATTTTATTATATTCTAGAACTATTGGGAGCAAGACATTGGTTGCCTTCTTCTTACATTTCTCTGTTTGGATATTTACATTAAATATATATTTTTCAAGTGATGATGTGCTTATGTTGACAATCTTGAACTCTGTAATTTTAAACTGCAGAAATAATGTTTCTTTGATATGATCTTATTCTTCTAATGTTTTTTTTTTTCCCCCATAATGAGTATGAATTATGTAGTTCTGTACTAATTTTCTCTGCATTGCAGATTGGAACTCCTATTTGCATACCCGCGAGGGAATTTATTGATATAGGAAAGGTTGCTTCGATTGAGATTAATCATAAGCAGGTTGAAGTGGCAACGAAAGGTCAGAAGGTGGCCATAAAGGTAACAAGAAAGAATGTTTAGCATTATTGTGGGAAATTTTCTCTCTTTTTAGTTCGAACTTTTATTTTGCTCGAACTTCTTTTTCGTCTAGATTGTCGGCAGCACTCCTGAAGAACAACAGAAAATGTTTGGACGACATTTTGAAATGGGCGATGAACTTGTTAGTCACATCACAAGGAGATCAATTGATGTATTGAAGGCAGATTATAGGGTAAATTTACTTGCACTTCCATCATTTCCCTTTGTACTCTGCCATCAATTTCATTTAGACTTGCAGTATTTCGTACAGCATTTTTAGACTAGGTTCTCTTAAAAGGCAACTTGGGCAAGGGTTTTGTTTGGGCACATGTCTAATGTCTTTAGTTTGCGGCAGTTTTCCTTTCATGTGGTGTTAGAGATTATATCCCAGGAGACATTGAGATTTTGTTAAGGCGGGTGCAATTTGATAAAGGGCTTCTAAACTAGTGCAAACTAAATTCTTAACAGTTACATATGCCACCAAATATGATTAGTTGGGTGCTTGCCCTATCTGTTGATTTGCTGCAATAGTTTGATTTGTATATGTTGTATCTTTGCCCTGGGAGATTAGTGGCTACTATTCCAAGCTTCATTCTCTGCATTGGAATTTAGACTCGCATTGTATTTATGGCCTTTGTATCTGATAGGGCAGCCTAATCCTTACGCAATATGGTCGTTTTGACTTCAATTTTGGCTCCATTGCTCTATCTTTCATCAGAACAATCTTTTTCATGGTTATGGGAAATGCTAATCAATTAACACGCATGAATTTGTAGCTCATGTAAAATGCATTTTTGTTTTCCTGATTCTAAAAGGAAACTTTTTGGCCGTCTTGTAGGACGACTTGTCCATTGAAGAGTGGAAGCTGGTTGTCAAGCTAAAGCAGATTTTCAAGATACCATGATCCATGAGGATTAGCAATTTTCTTGCTGTAACACAGACTTGCAGTCGCCAAATCCTGCTGATATACCAATTCCCCAGATGCTTAAACAGCCCCAGAGGTCGAAGTGCTGCAGAAGTTTACCCTTTTTGCGACAACTTATATGGCAAGTGCAACCTGCAACCCTACACCCCTGTATAATTAAGGAATATACATGTTTACTCTTCATTTTGGCAAATTTTTGATGGCACGAGATTAGCTCAGTCCCAGTTGTGATGATAAAACAATGTCAAAGAGTCCTGGCTTTTGTTTTGTTGGTGACCATGCTGGACGAAGTCGTATTTTGTTGGAGACAGATGCGGGTCTTGGGTGAACATGTTTACTAGTAACCAACCCGTCTTGTCTTTATTTATTTATTTATTTTATTTTATTTTACTATCTTTTCCTTTTGTTAATTGCTTTGCTATCCTTTTTGAGAAGAAAAGCGCGCAATTCTATTTCGGAGACGGGAACTATCCTTATTATGTACAGCTATACAAGTATATAGTATTTCAAATTGATTAATACACTATTGTTGCTTTATACGAATCTATTAGGGGAAAAGGGGAAGGGCATTTTTTTTTTTCTTTTTTTTTTCTAGAAGTTGAAGCTTGAGCTTCAATAATCAACGCACTTGCAAAAAGTTGCCCGTTTAATAAATGTTTTTGGCTTTGTCTTTTACTTTTGTATTGATAATGTTGATTATAAGAAAAGCGAACTTTTATTGTATTCAGAGTTTGGTAGTCTCAAATAACCTGAATCGGGCATCAATCAGCAGCTGACCCCCAAAGACCGATCCACTAAGATAATGGATCTGGTCTAGGTCCACGAGATCCGACCTAATGATGCTGGCAATATGCGGAAAACATTGGCAATTCGTTGCCAAAATATCAGAAATTAACAACATTGGCAAAACATTAGCTGATATTTTAAGATTTGTATCATATTGGCTGCGTCAAAATCAGACATGCATATCTATTGCGGTATATATAAATATTTGGTTTAAACAGTACCATTAGTGAAATATGAGGCCATAATTGAAATTAGAAATGAATGATAGCATGGTTCGTTCGTACTGCTGCCTTTTGCTTTGTCTATAAATGCCTTTCGCCTGCAAACAGACATCCAGAACAGAAATCAATAGCTTCCTTCAATTGTTTGAAGGCTTTTACATGCTTTGCTTTTAACTGCATTGTTCCTGGCAGAGGGTGCCCTAAAAATGATTTGATGAAAAATTTGACCAGATTATGTTGTCAAATGTATATATGTAAAATGAATGCAATAAATGTGTATATGTAAAAGGGAATATGCACAACTATGTCATTGTATGTTTATACGTGGATGACATGATTATCACCGATAACACAGTTGCTCTAATTAAATAGGTAAAAATTATGTTAACACGAAAATTTGACACGAAAGATTTAGGTATTGCAGATGTTATTTTTAGTGTTAAAATCTTTAAGAAATCTGATGAATGTTTCTTATTCCAGTCACACTATATTGAGAAGATACTCGAAAAATTTAATAAGGGAAATAATAATATAGTTAGAACACCTGTGAATATAAGTCTATATTTTATAAAGAATATAGGTACTAGTATATCTTAATTAGAATATTCTCAGATCATTGACATTCTTATGTATTTAATAAACTGCACAAGACCTGATATTATATACTTAGTAAACAAACTGAGTAGATTTACAAATAATCCAGAAGAGAATCACTGGAAAGTAATACTTAGAGTACTCAAATATTTGAGATACAATGCTAACTATGGGTTGCACTATACAAGATATTCAGCAGTGATAGAAAGATACACTGATACTAACTGGATTACGGATTCTAAATATGTAAAATCCACAAGTGGAAATGTCTTTACTATTGGAGGTGCAGCTATCTCTTGGAAATCTTCGAAACAAACACGTATAGGCAGATCCACTATGAAATCTGAGTTTATCGTTTTAGATAAAACTGGAGAAGAAACAGAATGACTTCGAAGTTTTTTAGAAAATATTCTAATATGGCCTAAATCTGTGTCAGCAATTTGCATCAATTGCGATAGTAAATCAGCAAATTGAAGAGCACAGAATGTATTGTATAATGGAAAGTCACAACATATACGTCATAGACATGATACTGTAAGACAACTGCTTACAAATGGAATAATATCTCTTGATTATATAAAATCAAAAGATAATATTGCAGATCCATTAACAAAAGGTTTCGTCAGAGATCAAGTATATAAGTTATCGAGAGGAATGATATTACAGCCTACTAAATAGAGTAATTCTATAATGGCAACCTAACCTAGCACACTGGAGATCCCAAGATCTAGGTTCAAAGGACAACCGAATTGTAAGGGACTCGTAAGAATCACTGAGGAAATAACTCTTATATCATTTCTGTGATAAAATAGTGATATAACCTGCAATGTGTAAGGATAAGCTAAATCTTTTAATGATCCTTATATCTTAGAAATACAAGTGGAGTATGGCAGGATCCTCTTAATAAGAGATCACCTATGTGAGTATGAAGGGGCCGCTTTTATGAGAATGATAAAGGCTAAGTTTTTAGAGCACTCATAGAATTATCAAGTTGTCTAGGAGCAAAACGGACACAATATAAAAAATCTATTAAAGTTGAAAGGAATCGTGTGAATATTATTGTTTTAGCTTACATCAAAAGCTGAACAGTTCAAAAACATCGTTTTCACTGATTAGCGAGTAAACTCGATAATATTTCATTAGGAAAGATTCAAAGCCAAAAATCATCTCTCTCGATGCAGTAATTTTCTATTATACTCTTTGTTTATTTGTATTAGAGTCTGAGCCATTTCATTCATGTGGGAATTGTTGAATTCATATATGTTTGAATATTAAATTTTTGAGTCAATTCACTAGTTCAAAAATAAATAAATTAGGTGAATGAAAAATGGATTCAAAGTGGAGTTCATAACAAATGAAACAAAAGGAAATGAAAAAAAATAGTCTCACATCGAATATAGTGTTACTAGGATGTGTGTTTATATAGTATTGTTTGTTTCATGCCATTATTTATGTAAGAAGAGGAGAAATTTTGAGCACTACGAGTGGCGAGTGGCGCACTTGGCACTTCGCACGTACGCATCGTCGCGAGGTTTTTAGTGCTATTGAGTTCGGGTTATTTCTATTGGGTTCAAATTTGGATTCGACCCACCCGTTAAGGGTCGTTAGCCGTTAGAATCCGACTATTGAGATCCAACTGTTGTAGGCCCTTTGTCCAAACTCTTTTAACACAGTTCTTTAATTTTTTTCTCTCCTTCTGCAGACAGGAAAACTCTGTCTCTCCAGACTTTTCTCTCCTTCTGCAGACAGGAAAACTCTTATCTCTTCAGACACCAATTTTCTATTTCTGGAAGAAATCTCCAGTCTTTTTTATGTCCTACACTACACCATACTTTAAAACAGAGAGTATTCTTTATCAGATTCGTTAGAGCAATATAATTGCAGTTTCCTTCATATTGCAGACCGATCGTTGTATCCTGAGAGATCGACGCATGCTGTAATCCAGAAGCAGAACGGTGGAGGGTGAATCGGTTTTAAGGAGATAGTGTCCAATACTAATCTCGATCATCTTTCAATCATCTTCTGCATACACTCGCTTCCAATCAATAAAGTACTCTAATTCTATTTTCAATTTTATTAGATAATTAACCTATATACAAATATATAGATATTATGTTACTTTCTAGTAGATAATAAAATCAATTCAGATTGAGAATATATTAACTCTGTCTCTAAAATTAATTAATAACAGTAGTTAATAAGATATAATTTTATTAGTCTTATTACAATATTTATACCTATGTAAAATTCTGAATCTTTTATACATGTAAATCAATTTGAATTTCTTCTGTAATATCACTTTTCTGAATGAAATAAAAAATATATATTTCTAATCTTTTTACAGTAGTAATTTTGTCTATATCAAAGTAAAACAAAACGGTTTTCGCTTGACAACAATCCCAAAGGGAATTTCTAGATGGGCACAGGATTTTTCCTAGTGAGCCCACTTTTCCTAATGAGCACATCTTTTTTTTTGAAAAAAGAAGGTTTTTACTAGTGAGCCCACCAATATCACCCAAATACCCTCGTCTCCTCCTCTCCCTCATCTCCTCCTCTCTCCCACACGTTTTCAAGAAAGAATCCATCACTTTTTAACCCAAAAATCCACCTCAAGAAAAAATAAAGGAACCGCTCTTTCATATCCGCCCCCGGTTTCGCTCCGTCCCCGCTCCGCCCCGCCCCCACTCCCCTTCTCCCTCGTCGCCCGGCCTTGATCCGGGCTAGACAGCCCGGATCAAGGCCGGGCGGCGAGGGAGTGGGGAAGTGGGGGCGGGGCGGAGCAGATGGCGGGCGGGCTTTTTTCCTGGCTTCAACGAGTGATGGAGCGTAGAGGGCGACGGGCTTTTTCCCTTAGAGCGATGGAGGAAAGTTGATAGAGGCCATAGAAGAGAGGAGAAGAAGAAGGCAAGATATTTTGGTCCAAAATTTTTAATGGAAAGATTGTAATAAAATAGAAGTTTTAAGTGGCTCACTGGGAAAAAAAAAATTTGTGCCTATCTATTTGCGCACTGTATTTTACTCTTGGCACCATGAATACTCTTTATACCAAACTCCTATTTTGAAATAGTATCATTTTACTCTCTGCACCCAAATTTTTTTCTAAAATACCCCTCCTCAAATATTTTGGTCGGGTATTAATACCCATCCAAGAAACGTGTTGGTCGGGTATTAAAATCCGACCAGCAAGCGAAGTCTCTCCCATTAAAAAAAACTAATTAACGATAAATTTCAAACAAATATGCATAAAATCTAAAAAAAAAAATTTAAATCGTATCTTAAATTTGTTTTCTGACACCCATTATATATTGAAATTTTCCATTTGCATAAGAAAACTAAAACTCAAATTCCAAATTCAAATTTCCCTTGTCACGGTGAAATTAGAGAATTTAAAATTTTTTTAATCTTTTCAGGAACGTTAATGTAAACAGTTTTAAGGGATTAAGAAATCAAATTGATAATTTTGTAGGAGATGTATTTTTATTAAATACCCAAAAAAATTATTTAGGATTTTACAGAGAAAATAGAGGAGGAAGACGATAAGTCGTAGTTTCAAATTTTAAGAAATTTTATTTTTGAATTTATAAGGGTAATTTAGTCCAAAAAAATAATGGCAAACTTGTAATTATTTATAAGTTTCAAAACCGTGCGTCAAGAATAAAATGCTGGGTGCAAATAGAATTTCCCTGGAAACTCCCATACCAAACCTCCCATCTTTGCCATTGCCATCGGTCGGAGTTGTTGATCTCCTCCTTTATCGACTATATACGACCCCAAACAACTTTTTTTGATCGACTCCTTTATCAATCTCAACTGTCTCGTCTTTCCAATCTCTCTTGTGCTCGCATTTCCACCATAAGCTAAGATCAGACCCCCCGCCGCCGCCGCCATGGCCACCGCCCAAAACCTTCAACCAATCGTTACCATCTTCCCTCACCATCGACAGAGAGAACTGCTTACCCGACCGCATAACTCTCGCACAATCTCCATCGCCAGAGGCGGACTGCTGCTGCCGCCGTTTGGGGACGAACACCCTCGTCGATCGCCTCGTCGCGACCGTCGGCATCGACGCCGACGCCCGTGAAAGGGGTTCTGAAGGGGAAAATCCTAGAACCAATCTCTGCAGCTCCCACCCCCTCCTCAGCCCCCTCCCCTCTCTCCCCTTCCCTAATCCATCGCAGAATCTTCCGCCACTTCTCAAATCTCGCATGACGTCTCAATGGTATCGGTAGGGAAATTCTAAATGTGCACCGCATTACAACATAGGGGAAAATGGTGCTCACTAGTAAAATATAGTGCGCATTTAGAATTTCCCGTATTGGTGGAGGTGACTGCTATGTATTTAGAAGAGGCTCCGTTATAATGGTATCGGTGGTTGCTTAGAACAAAGAGGACACCCTTGTTGTGGGAGGATTTCGAAAGAGGGATTAAGGCAATGTACGATGAGAAGGTGAGCAACTATTTTGGGAATTTATCAAAATATGATCAATATCAAGAAGAATTTATGCACCTATCTCACCAAGTACCAGACCTACCCGAGAATTACTCGATCAGCTGCTTCATAAGCGGTCTGAGAGATGTCGTGAAGTATGAGCTAATTCCAAAGAAACCTCCTATCATGGAAGAGGCTATGCGGTTAGCAAAAGTTAAAGAAGACAAGGCTGCTGCAATAAGGAGATCCCAGAGGCTCCCGTACAATAGAAACGGCAAGTGGAGGTCAGGGTGCACACACCGCAGCAAGGGGAAAGACGCAGGCGGCCAACACAACATCTACTACCATGGGAAAGAAGAGATAAGGGGTTATGTTTTTATTGCGATGAGAAGTATGTGCAAGGACACAAGTGCAAAAAACAAAGGGTTTTCCTATTGGAATTCCTACCGGAAAACGAAGAAGAAGAACAAGACTGGGGCTTTGAAGAAGAATCCAACGAAGTCCATACTCCAATAGAGTTGACAGCAAATTCTTTAGCTGGTCTTGCGGGGATGAGCTCCATTCGACTAGTGGGAAAGGTAGCAGGCAAGGAGATTGGCTTTCTCGCTGATAGAGAGACAGGTGCGTGAAATGGAGGCGGGAATTATACAACCCAGCTCTAGCCCCTTCGTGTCACCCATTGTATTGGTGCACAAAGCCGGATGGGAGTTGGCACTTATATGTGGACTACCGAGCCCTCAACGGCAACACCATCAAGGATAAATTCCCAATTCCACTTATCGATAACTTGTTGGATGAACTTCAAGGAGCAAGATATTTCTCTAAGCTTGATCTTCGATCAGGCTATCATCAAATTTGAGTTGCTAAGGAGGATGTTCCAAAGGATGCATTTCGGATGCACGAAGGGCACTGTGAGTTCCTCCTGATGCCATTTGGGCTCACGAACGACTCCTTCAACTTTTCAAGGGCTGATGAATCAATTGTTTTGCTCACGGAGGTTCGTTCTCATTTTTTTATGATATTTTAATTTGCAGTCCTACTCTTGACGGACATAGGGATCACTTGAGACAAGTCCTCCGAATACTGAAGGAGAATCAACTTAAACGATCCCAATGCAATCATCACCGAGAACGGGATAGCGGTGGACCCCAAAAAGATGCAAGCCATCAAGGAGTGGCCCTTACCCAAGACCCCAAAGGCGTTGAGAGGCTTTCTAGGTCTAACCGGGTATTATCGGAAGTTCGTGAGGTCTTGTGGCAGTATAACAGCTCCGCTCAACAAAATGTTAGGAAAAGGAGAATTCAACTGGTCTGAAGAGGGGAACCAAGCTTTCGAACAACTGAAGACTGCACTGATGATGCCAGTGTTGAGCATGATGCTTGTAACACGGGAATTGGAGCAGTATTGCTGCAAAAAGGGGACCCTATAGCTTATATTAGCAAGGGATATAAGGGTCATGCATTGGCTTTGTCTACCTACGAGAAGGAAATGCTATCGATCCTGTTAGCAGTGCAAAACTAGCATCAGTACTTGTTGGAAAGACGCTTTACCATACGCACTGATCAACGAAGTCTGAAATTTCTGTTGGACTCAAGGTTCAAACAAGAATCCCAACACCCGTGGCTTTTAAAACTGGCCGAGTATGATTATATTGTGGAATATAAAAGGGGAGCTGAGAATAAAGTGGCTGACGTGCAATCCCGAAGGTTGGAAGAGGAATATGAGGGTGAAAAATTGTCTAGCAAAACAACTATGGTCATAGAACCTACTTGGATTCAGGATGTAGAGGAAATGGTGAACTCATCTCAATATTTCAAAGAAATACAGGAGAAGGCCGAGAAGGGAGAGACCTTCCAAGGGAGATATACAAGTTTGTAAATGGCATTTGGTTCTACAAAGATCGGGTGCTCTTGGATCCCTCCTCACCATTATGCCGCAATATATTTAAGAATCATCATGCTGCTCCTACTGGGGGGTCATTCTGGCTATCACTGCACCCTCCGAAGAATCAAGTTATCCTTTTGGTGGCTTGGGATGAAGGCATGATACGGCAAGCAATTCGTGAATGCGATGTATGCCAAAGGAGCAGGGTGAGACTATACCCCCACCGGGACTGTTAAGTCCCTTACCATTACCATAAAAGGTTTGGGAGGAGATCACGATGGATTTCGTGGAAGGCTTACCCACCAGTGAAGGCAAGAATGTAGTTATGGTGATTGTGGATCACTATTCTAAATTTGCATAGTTTGTATCTTTGCAACACCCCTTCACTGCTACTAAGTTGGCGCAGCTGCTCTTCGAGGAGGTGCTCGGTCTCTACGGCCTACCAAAGTCCATTGTGAGCGATGGAGATCCTATCTTCATTAGTTCTTTTCGGACTGAACTCTTAAAGTTGCAAGGCACGCAGCTCCTCTTATCACCCGCAATCTGATGGCCAAATGAAGCGTGTCAACCAATGTTTGAAGTTCTATCTTCATTGTTTTTGCAACAAGAAGGCAAATGATTGGAATAAATGACTGTTGAATTCATTAATGTTTGAACTTGAATATTTGAGTCAATTCACTAGTTTAAAAATAAATGAATTAGATGAATGGAAAATTGTTTAAAAAAGAAGTACACAGCAAAGGGAAGAAAAAAGAAAGAAGAAAAATAGTCCCACATTGGTTAGAGATTTGTTAGGATGTGGGTTTATATAGAATTGTTTGTTTTATGTCATTGCTTATGTAAAAGAGGAGAAACCTTGAGCACCATGAGTGGTGTGCGTACGAGAATAAAGGCATCAATTCATTCATCAATTCTGTAGATAGTGTCCAACACTAGCCTCGATCATCTTCCTGTCTTCATCGTATCTGCATCAATTCTGTATACGTTCATCCTTCTGAATAAAGGCATCAATTCATGCATCAATTCTGTATACGTTCAATAACAGTAGTAATTCTGTGTATAACAAAAATATTTCTGAATAAAGGCATCAATTCATGCATCAATTCTGTATACGTTCAATAACAGTAGTAATTCTGTTAACTATTCTCTTCATAAGAAATACTAAAGTCTTTTAATCTAAAACAATACTGTAACAGCCAACAATGACTTCCCTGGACTAAGTGCCAGCATGATACTATGTGGAAGTCGGCTACTGGATTTACGCCTTACGAAGTGGTGTATGGAAGACCCCTTCCATCGATGTTGAGCTATGTACCAAGGACTGCCCGTACTCAGCCATGGGAAGATTACTTGTATGATCGTGATCTCACTAAAGCAAGGAACAAAATGAAGATTTTTGCTGATAGGCGTCGCTCCGAGATGACATTTGATGTTGGGGAGACTGTTCTTCAAACTGAAACTATATCGACAGTCTACAGTGAGAGGAGTTACGCTTCACAAACTCTCTCCCAGGCATTATGGCCTGTATCTTATAATAGAGAAGATCGGGATTGTGGCTTATAGGCCGCAGTTACCTCCGCCGACCAAAATACGCAATATATTTCACGTATCTCCACTGAAGAAATACAGAGTGAAGGATAAAAAGATACACAGTGATCCTCCAACCTTCTGGGACGTGCAGACAAGGGAGCCAGACGCTATATTGGAGAGGGGAATAATTAGGAGGGGTAATCGGGCTGTGACACAATTGCTGATCAAATGGAAGGAGGACAAATCGGAAGCAACCTGGGAAGATGCGCAGATGATAAAGGCCAAATTTCTTTCATTTGACCTCGCGGGCGAGGTCACTCTTAAGGGAGGGAGGACTGTCAGGGGCATTCCTACAGTTCCCTTCCTCGTCCGGTTAGTTGTACCGGAGTGTTGGGCTGGACTCCTTCAGCAGCAAAATAATAATTTGAAGAGGTCCACTTGGTTCAGCCTATAATTTTCTCCACCTGGCCCATGTAGTAGCTGATATGCGGATACACTTTGTGCGCACTCAACTGGCACTAGCCGTTGACGGAATTCACGGCGTGATGGATGCCAGGTTAGCTGGATGGATGCCGCTAAGGGAGGAAGAGGGTAATTCTGACCGTGCCATCCGCCCCAAGTGCGGACCGTCCGTCCGCCCAAACCCGCACGGCACGGTGCGTGGGCAGTCCCGGCCGTGCCATCTGCACCGAACCGGACCGTCCGTCCGCCCAGACCCGCACGGCACGGTGCACGGACAGTCCCGGCGGGCCGTCCGCCTCCGAACCGCACCGTCCGTCCGCCCGCACCCGCACGGTGCGCGAGCAGCCCAGGCCGTACCGTCCGCTCCGAACCGGGCCATCCGCCCGCACCCGCATTGAGCGGTCTATATAAGCTCACTGTCTAGAATGTAAAAAGGTATCAATGAAGCCCTAAGTTTCTTCTCCTTCTTCCTATCTCTCTCGCTCTCTCTTCGTCCAATATCTCCATTCTTATCTCAACCCCTCTACTATACCTTAAATTTCACTGTATTTTGTAACCAACCCCTTTTTTCAGGAAATATGCCTAAAAACCATGGTGGCTTAGGTTCATCTCAACGGTCAATTGAAGGGGAACCTGAAATTGTTGGTAGTAGAGGTGTGGTCACGACTCTTGGTCCTTCCCAGCCGTCGATAGCCCCTCCCTCTAGAGAACCCACAAATCTAGATCCGGTCGTTGGTGAAGAGATCACCGGTCGATAAACTGAATCAAATCCAGGTTTGCCCCCTCCTCCAGAGCAGTTGTTGAGGCCAATAATGAGGGATTTCAGTTCTTCCGTGTCATTCAATCTCTCTATTCGATCATTGTAACGATCGGCTTGGAACTTCTTTAGCTCTTCCGCCATAGATCTGAGCTGACCCACCACGTTGGTGAATTGGCCTGAATGATGTCGGATCACCGAATGGATGGAATCTACCTCCCCAGCGACGGAAGCCATGACTATCACAAAACTCTTCGATCCCTCTGGAACGGGGGCTAGAGAGGACTCGGAGGCTCTGACACCAATTTCACGTTCCCTTTCAACTGACCATTAAGAGTAACCTGAGCCACCATGGAGTTTTAGACATGTTTCCTAAAAAAAACAGAGATCAGCTACAAAATACAGTGAAATTTAAGGATATAGTAAAGGGGTTAAAATAAGAATGGAGATATTGGACAAAGAGAGAGAGAGAGTAAGAAGGAGAAGAAGAAACTTAGGGAGAAAGAAATCAGAGGATTTGGTAGAAGAGGAGAATATTGATACCTTTTCACATTCGAGACAATGAATTTATAGAGAACGCTCAATTACGAAGTGTCAGAATTACACTCTTCCTCCCATGCCTCTAAAAACATCCATCCAGCTAACCTGGACACGTGAATTCGCTCAACAGCTGGTATCAGTCGAGCGCGCACAAAGCGTATCCACTACTACATGGGCCAGGGTGGAGTTAGTATGGGCTGAACCCACTGGGCCTCCTCTAGTTATTATTTTGTTGTTGAGGGAGCCCAGCACAACTGTAGGAATGCCCCTGACATCGCATGACGTCTCATCCCTCGAGGCATCTTTCATCACCAATAGAGAAGCAAATCGCCGATCCATCGTCTTCTTGATCCCATCACCTTCCATGATTCTCTCACTCTCATTCTTCTTCGTTGTTTGGCAGCCGAGAAAATGGTTGATTTTTTTGTGGGTTCGATCTAGGGTTTCTATCGAAGAAGAGGAGAGGGTGAGGGATCCAGGACTGGTTCTGGCCACTACGGAATCGGACGCTTCTTCTGAAGGGGCACACCATTTTATCTAGTGGCCCTACTTTGTAGAGTATTTTTGGTTATTTTTTGCCGAACAGTTATTAAGTGGGCTCACTAAGAAAAATGGTGTGCCCCTTTAGAAACTCCCAAAGGAGGGGGGCTGTGGCTATCGGGTTCCGGATCTTTCCGTTGTTGACTCGGTGGGCCTGGGTCATGGCGGATGGGACGCAGCGAGGGTCGGAAAAAGGGGAAAGAGGTAACGATTTCGGTGTTTGGATCGAACGGCGTACAGACGTGTGGACGATATACGCGTGTGGTGTTTTGGATAGAGTCGGCTTTCCTTGGATCGGAAACAATTTTCCAAAATAGATATTAAAATATTAAAAAAACTACTGACACTTCCCACCACAAAAGAAATCAAATCAAACTTGTTAAGAAATTATTATTTGTTCTGAGTTCATTTTGATTCGAGTCAAATTTTTTGTTCATTTTTAGCCTATTTTGCATTAACTACTGGTAAGCTTGTCCAAAGCTTCCAAAAGTCCGAGCCTGGCGTGGTCCCACAATCAAAGCCCGATTGAATAGACGAGAATTGGGCCTGAGTTTGACATAGAAATCCGGTCTGGCCTGGCTCCACCCTGTCTATGTTTTGACCGTTGAAAAAAAAAAAAAAATACTTGTCAGGTATGCTATTTGTTCTTAAAAACTTGTATTTTAATACGGTAGAAAATTGATTTAGAAGATATGTTTAGATAATGTTTCCATCCGGTTTTTAAAAAAAAAATCACCGCCAACATGATATTATTAAATATTATATATTTGAGAAAGAAAATTAAATATCTTATATTTCAATTTTAAATTCTCAAAATTCTTTGGTTTTTGATATTTGGACATCTAAATAGAACATGACATGCTTAATAATTATTATATATTGGATTGATGATTGTTAGAAAATGATAGAAAGAGTCATTTCTTTATTTTATTTTATTTTATTTTTTGATGATGCATACACGGGTATGAAAATAAATTTAATTTGGATACAAATTGCCAATTATGGACTTTAAAAAAATTTCTCTATGCACCAATAATGATGGTTACCAAATACATTAAAAAAATTTTGGCACTTGCTTGTGCTCGCACAAATGTTTTTTTTTTTTTTTTTCACGTAAAAAATGCATTTTCCATAATTTTAACTTAATTGTACAAAGTTTTTTTTTTTTTTATAAATATAAGAAACGTGATAGAAGGAATTAGATATATTAAAAAAAAAAATTAGTTTGTAATTAGGATTAGAATTTATAAAGATACATGAAAAAGAAATAAAGTAAGAGCTAAAACATCCCCAAGATATTGAGCATAGGTGAAACTTGATTTATTTTATGTTAAATATTGCATTACAATATAGAACAATTATAGATGAATTTAGTATTCAATATAATTGTATGTATCATTTCATTCCTGCAACTATAAATTTTATTACTCAAGATAAGTGGGGTATTCTTATTTACTTTAAAGATATGCCACACATTTTTTAATATTGTTACTATTGGATTATCCGGTTGCTATTATCTAACAATTTCACAAACTAGATTATAAATTTTAGATATTCAAGTGTTTTTCAATAAGTATCGGAAGGATGCTATTTTTGAAAATATAATTTCAAAACAGAATGAAAATTTCGTAAGTATTGCTATCTCGTTCCTCTTAGTTATGGTTTAGGTATTTTATTTAATCACTGGATGAAAGATAAGATCTTAAAAAATATTTATATACTTTGTAAGGTATGGATAATCGAGAAGTTATCGCGTTTTTTTTTTTTATATATATTAAATATTACTTTTAGTCAATTGCTTGATGCATATAATTCTACATCCCAAACTCTTTACAGCAACAACTAGTCCTAAAAAACTAAAAGAATTTTTTTTTTAAAGAAATTCCTTAGTTAATAAATTAGTTTAAAAAATTTGCATAACATCATCATCAATGACAGTTTCATAATTCGAAACATGTTATTCTGCTTCTTTAGTTCGTTATGCAGATGGTAAAGATGATTATAATATTGTCACAGTGAACAACCCATGATCGTCAATTTATCATGTTGTCTCCATCATGTTTCATGATTTATTGATGATTCAAGTAGACCATGATTTATTGATGATTCAAGTGTCTACTGTAACTTCACAGAGTACATTTAGCATCAAAAGACGCTTAATCAATGTCCATAGAACATGTCTATGTCCTTAGAACATGTCTAAATCCGACTAGAAATAGTAATGGATATATTCATAAGTCAATTTTTTAATCACTCTACACAAAATTTTGACTTAAAAATAAAAAATTTATTTTTCTAATTCTATACTTTGCATTGGAAAAGTCAAAAATTGGTCCATGGACAAATTCATTACCATCCTAAATCTAACCAGTTATGTGCCATCGAGAATAGCGAAAGGCCAAAAAGAAGCAATAAGGTATAACGATTATCAAAGAAGAACTACACTACTTAGATTTACAATAATAAAAAAAATTGCAATTTTTTTAGTTCTACTTTTGAAAGGAAATAATTAAACATAAGAGGTAGATAAAGACATACCAATCTAGTTAGACTCAGTGATGCAATAATTTTTCTAGACTTGTAATATTATAAAGATCCATTTTATATAAAATAAATTTTAAAAAAAAATTATTCATCTTGGAAACATTTTTCTGAATTTACAGTATTTTTTAAAGATTTTTTGGCATGATTATTTTTTGAATTATTAAAATCTCAAACAAAAAAAAAGGAGCACAACTGGGCTTTTGCCGGGCTGCAAATTTGGAAGTTTTCGATTAAGTTTAGAAAAAAACACGCACCGGGCATAATTTTTCATTAAGTTTTCTGAAAAAGGAAAAAAAAAATCCAAATACATGTAGAAATCTATCCACAAGCTCTCTATTTGAAATGGTAAAGCTTTGCAAATTTTGACACGAGCATTCGAGGGCAGGGACTTGTTATAACTTTCAACATCAATAGAATGCCAATGGGACCGTAGGAGTTTCCACCAGAATATAAATCTGTCGAGCAGATCATTGAATGCTTTTAAATGAACACAGACTACTACAATGTTCAATTCCAGCAGTTATTAAGTATATCAAAATTGAGTTGAAACATTTCTACTCATAATAATATCAGGGGCATTCAAGCCATACCGATTAGGGATTATAACGGAGCCAAATAATATCCACACCTCCATTGCAACTTTAGAGAAAACTTCTCTTATGAGCCATCAATTATCTGTTCACTGGTGATTTCATCACTTCCTGGTCAAAGGAAACATCAGGAGATAAATATAGTTTCAACTGTGACACAGCTTTATGAAAAACAGATTGTTGTACAAGTTCCAAATGGTCAGCAACAACCTAATAGCGAATACTTCACAATCTAAGCCACAAATAAAATAAACCTCACTAAGAATTATACTGAAACTATAACAAACCAAGGAAAAACATTCATTGATACTTTCAAATGATCCATATATGCACTGCCAATCCCGTCTCCTACAAAAATATTTAAGGACACGTCAAAAGCAAAGTCTTTAGCTAAATACTTGAGAAAAAAAAAATATCACCAAAAATTGAACATTCAAGGATTTTTTAACTGAATATCATAAGCCATATAAATCATGTAAGATATATCTACCAACCCACATTTTCTGTCAACTCTGCACTTCACACACTGCACTCTATTTCATAAGATGTCATATGATTTCTAACACACATACTGAGAAGAGCTTCATGCCAAACTCTTTCTGAGAGGGGAAATAAGGTAACATTAAAATTTAGGATTTTTCAGAGGTATACACTTTAAATGTTTAATATTTCGAAAATTACCCCCAAAATATTGTATTAGCCAATTGACCTCCACAACTTGAGAAACTTGATCAAAGTGTCCTCCCTGTAGTCAATTGACAGAAGGGGCATGGAAAACCCTCCATATAATTAATTCCTACCCAACCCTCTTTCCTTTCTACCCTTAATTTGCTGCCCTCGTGTGTCCTAACCCTTTTAAGTTGTGCTCGAGTCCAAAGTAAATTTTGACAATGCAGTCCTGATTGACGAGATCGAAGCTGATTTCCGACCCACTCCTTTTTCCTCTCTATCCCCAATTTGTCGCCCTCACGTGCTCTAATCTCTTTGAGGTCCATTAAGTTCCAAAGTAAATTTCGACAACAACGCCTCTGATCAGTGAAATCAAAACTAATTTCTGACGAATTTGAGGTCGACGGCAAGCATAGTGAGTTACTCTTCCGTGAATTTTGTATTTTTATTTAAGAAATACAGATAGGTAATCAATGGAAGAAAATATGTCTAGAATTCTCTAAATTTATAGAAAGAAGATGATGGAGGTCCAAAGTAATGGGTGACATTGAACGCGGGGAAGCTCTAGTAGAGGTTTTCCTCTTCGGGCAGAAGGGTAAATTTTTATTTCTGATAATTATGAGATTGTCAACTGTACTGCTGTTAAATTTCTGAAAATTTTGATTTATGATCAGTTAATCATAGTGAGTATTTACTGCTATGACAGTATGGATGGTAGATTTTGTTTTTGTCATCGAGTATTTAGTTGATTTTCAAAATTTGTGGGGGTTAATTCGTTTGAGAATTGAGTTTTGATAAATTGAAAATTTAAGACTAATGTCATTTATTTGGCCAAGATTGTTATGAAAATTAGAAAACTGTGAATATTGTTGTGTATATGTTATGTAGTTAATTTTTGGTTCAGTAAGGGTTGATTGTCACTTGCCTTTATACTACGGACCGATACTTGCACATGCTATGTTTGTCAAATAGGAATGTCGAAGTGTTGATGAGAATTAAGTTTGGTGGATAATGGAAGACGATACCAAGAATATACAGAAAGAAATATGAGCTAGGAAGCAGAAGACTACAAAGCTAGAAGTTTATGATACATATGTTGCAAAATATACATGACATATACCTTGGTTTGGCCTTTTGGACCTAGGGATGATAATTAAGGTATCAGTAGTTGAAGCTGAAAGCAATCCTAAATCGTTTGTGAAAGTGAGAAATGACAACAAACTTTATGAAGTCTTATTGAAGAGTTGGGTTCGTAAAAAGCATTAGGTTTTTTAGTTACATACCCTCCATCTCATATATTTATATGTATGCCCCTCTAAATTTCAATGCTAAATTTCAATATAGAGATTCATGTCCCCAAAGCATACAAGTGACTGACACTCAAACTGCCCCTTATTTTACTTATGGTTAAATAAGACGTCTCTATCCATTTCTTTCATTAATTTAATTTTCTTCCTCCCAACTAGTTATCTTGCGGGAGAGGCTTGAGTTGGTTCTTTTCCTCGACCCACTGATGGAGCGAGATAGAGAGAGATATTTAATTAGCTAGGAGGGTATTTTGGGATTCATATAACATTATGTTGGTAATATGCCCTTTTATTCTGCTTGCTTGACAGAAGAGAATTTTTCAACGTCACTTATATGATTAGGGAGTCAAATGTCAAAATATTGAGAGCTGAAGGGTATATATCTAAATATCTAAGATTTAGGGGGGTACCATATGGAACTCAATACTTCTATGATATGACTAGAGCGCATATGTCTAAATATTGAGAGTAGAAAGTTAGAAACGCACATCTAAATATATGAGATTTTGGAAGGATTTAGCTCAAGTGTTTGCCTCATACACATATGTTAAGGGAATCAATAGGGAAGTGATAGTTCAATAGGTTATGAGTTGTCCCTCACCACAAGACAGAAACTTATAATTTTTTAAAATATCCTCTGCTAGGTCATTTGCCCCAATGGCCCTCTTATACTATGTGTATGTGAGTCATATACAGGGACTGAACTCGATTTGGGAGGTATTCTGGAACTCAATACTGATATAATAACGAGCTTGATCCCAAATCCTTGGCAACAACTCAATCTAAAGAGAAAACAATGTTTTCCTGAAACTTAAAGGATACAGGGCAAGGGCCTAAGCAAAGCCTGATATAATTTAGAAACATGATACATCATTTCCTCCCAGCTTGTAATTAAAAAAAAAAAAAAAAAAAAAAAAAACCAATTCTTCGTATTTTTTCCTCCCAGCTTGTAGTTATAGGCTAAAAAACCAAAAATTATATAAGGCATTCAAGGAACCTAGGTTCTAGTCAAAATTACCATAACTCGGAGAATATTTGTAGTGAATCTGAGTGTTTCTTTATCCTTTTGAAAAGTGATGAACTCTAGTCAAAGTCATGCTTGAGAACCTCAAACTTGGTTTAACTAACCCTTCAAGAGGTCAACCAAGGCTGACACTCAATCTTTAGTTAGGGACCTAGCATTTAGAGAGTATGTGATCATTTTTTATGAAAGCTAGTGATAGTAGATGGCTTATGGATTTCCCTTCTCCTTCTCCCTCTGCTGCATTCTGAAGTGTGAGTCAGAGTTGGAAAGCGAGAATTAGATGAGGGTATTTATGCTAGACACATGACCACATAGTTGTATTATCTTGGGAATGTCATGTGTATTGGATCATAGATTCTTGGTGGGCATATATATAATTTGCGCTAATCAACTTCCATTTAGATGTTTGAATTTCTTGGTTTGCCATGACAGTTTGTCTATCTGGCATTATTAACAGATTTGTTTTGGCTCTGCTACACAAAAAGGCTTTACTAGAATGCATCCCCAAATTGCCAGTCTCCCAATAATGACTTCAGGACCTAGCTTGCGGCGACCCAATGTAACAGGTAGCTACCAAGGTCCTGTTCACAGATGGGTTGGTTTGCTGATGGATGGTAGCTTGCATTTACACTACGCATGTTTGGGCGAGTTAGAGTAAAAATCGAATAAAAGAATTTGATCAAATAGCTAAAGTATTTATTTATATCAATGATAAAAGTATATTAGAAAAGAAATCATTGTGAGACTCATGATGTCATGGTTTTTAGAAACCTAGATAGAGATAAGAGATTACTGAAGCAAATCGTATTTTACATCTCATTCAGCAAGTTGTGATCTACAGTGATTTTGCCAGGATTATTTGGTGATTCAATCATTCAACGATCTAAGAACGAGTAGATTAAGCTCAAGCCCATTCAGTGATCAAAGTGTTGCTTATTAATCATCCAACTTTAACGGAAAAAATCACAACTCAAAATCACAATTTTAGAACCGATTATCACTCTTGATAACTGTTAGGTCTCTTGCTGCTTTCCAAGCAGAATATATATTTGATAAATGATTTTTTTTCTTGTCTTCTTGATTCACATACTCTTAAACTAACTAAAAAAGACTTGAGACAATGGCTCCACCAATGGTAATGTACTGAATTCTCAGCCAAGAACTCACAAATCCAAAATGCATAACTATTCACAAACAAGATCAACCGCTTCTCCATCGTCCATTCTATTAACTGTAGGACTACATTCAAATATCAATGCCCTTCAAATACATACTAGCAATTTAAAGCAGAGTTGGTGATAATTTCTGTCAAGTCTTTCTATGTTTTGACGAGGTTTTTTCTTTTTTGCATTTTGATGATATTGTAGCTACTCCAGAATGCAACAACAACAATGTTCTGCACCACACAACTTGGCATGTATTGTCCAATTTAATGAGCTTGTTCTTCTTCTGGTGGTCTGTCATGAAACAGGGGGAGCACAAGGTCACCTTCTAAACTAAATATGAAGCAAGGAACAAAGGTCACTTAGTTACCATGTAGTTGATGTTCTTAACTGGTTGATTTATTTGTACTTTAGGATCATACTACTGCTCCATGAGGGACCGGATGTACCTTAATAATCAATACCTGTATGATTTGACCATGATTTTGATCATTGTGTGTTTAAGGATTTCACAGCATGTTACTACTCAGAATTACCTCTTCCATTATGATTGTTCCAATCATATGATAAAACAAAGCACGATATATGGTTGGTTTGTTGCTGCTATTGTTTATTATTGACAGTGATAGGTTGAGAGGAAGAAGGAAGAGGGGAAACATTCAAGACAAATGGGAGCAAAAAAAAAAAACAGTGAGGAATTGGACTGAGAAGGTCAGGATATTTCGATGATTTTCATGAGAACCAAGATGGATGAGAGGTAAACAAGTTGAATATAAGGTTACAATAAATCACAAAAGCATCCAAAGAGGTTGTAGTTGTGATAGTAGAGATGTTAAAAACCCATATTGCGTAAATGATAAAAAGTGAATAATGTGAATCAAGAACCAATCAATATTCAAAATTTGAATATTACATCAAGAAATGAAACGTTTGATAATGATTTGCCACAATAAATCATCATAAATGAACTCGATCTAGACAACTGACAAAATAAGCTGGCTATTCCAAGATTGTGCAACTTGTATGAGTGCAGAAAGCAATAAAGTGACATGAAGGTAAGCAAATTAACACGAAGGCTTGATAATCATACGACTGCAACCTCAAAACTAATCACTTACATAGTAAAAAAAACTATTCTAAACTAGCTACTTGAAACCACAAATACACACACATATATGAGCATAATGGAAATGAAGTGACAGCTCATGCAAGTTACTTAAGCCGTAGTCCATTTCCACTATCTCAAATAATTTTTTCAAAAAAAATTCTTTATATTATGATCTCAACCCTCTAAGGTTCACTTATAGCCAACTTATAGCCAATTTCTTGAGTTTTTTATGATTTGGTTTTCCATCAAATTGATAAAAATTAATGGTTGTCAATGAAAGAATATTTTATACCAATGTGACGAAATGGTAAATGAATTTCAAAATTTATGAAACTTGATCTTAAAGAATTTAAGGAGGTAAAGACCATAATTTTTTTCCTGATCTGGCAGCTCACTAATCCCATATACATATACATATGAGCGAGGTCAAGGAAGATGCAACATGCAACAAGCCTAAAAATATAAGAGAAAGCTCAAGAAAAAGAGAAGTTATTTACCATGTCAAAATCCCAAATACTAGCATAGACTGGGAGTAATCCAAACAGCCGGCTGACGGCCATGAACCGAATCCCCACTGCAGGCCCTCAAAGGCTCGATACTCCCATCACTCATATCGAACACCCCAGCATCACCAGCAGTCTGTGCAAGATCCCCGATTGAATTCAACGTATCATCAAGAAAGTAGATGCAATTCCCCCTGAACCCAGGACACCCTTCCCCTCTCAGTGCAACCGATCTACTCAATCCAAGAAACATCACCCAATTCCCCAAGCTCTTCACCTGCTCATAACCCCCCGCCGCCAGCAGTCTAAAAACCTCAAACCCTTTGGTCACCACGGCACCCCGCTTCCCCTCAATCGAAATGCCACCCAAATTCCTGACCACCAGCATCAGGTCCTCTCCGAGCTCCACCATGTAACACTTCTCGCCTCGCCCGACGAACGGGGGCGTCCGGGTGATCCTGACTCGGGCGACCTCGGCCAGCGCTCCGCCATCGTCCAGAGTGAAGACCCTCCTGAATCCGTCGACGACGTGGAACTTGCCGTTGAAGAAGAGGGCGTCGTGGTAGGTGGAGGTCCCTTGGATGAGGGTCCAGGATCTGTCGACGGCGGGGCGGCAGTGGGCGAGCTTGGTGGAGCAGCCGAGGAGGGCGAGGGCGAGGACGGCGGAGGGGTTGGGGTGAGGGGAGAGGACGAGCTTCTTGAGGAAGAATGGGGACATTGGGAAGGTCTTGAGGAAGGGGAGGGGGGTGTGGGAGCGGGTGAGGGGGTTGACGAGGGAGAGGGCACCGGATCGGGAGCGGAGGGCGAGGGTTCCGTCGGAGGAGCCGATGAATTGGTGGGATTCGGGGATGGGGAGGGAGTGGGTTTTGTTAGGGTTTGGGAGGTAGAGGACGGTGAAGTGAGAGGGTTTGGAGGGGTGTTGGAATGCGAGCCAGGGGGGTTGGAGGGGGAGGTGGCGGGGGTTGGGGGTGGCGGCGGAGCGCCAGGAGGAGCATACTGATCGGAGGCTGGTGTAGTCGGCGACGGTGGTGAGGGATCTGGAGATGGTAACGATGAGCTCCTGAGGGAGATCCGACCAGCACGTTGCCATCGATACCGAGTTATTGGTCGGTCGGCTGGAAATTGGATCCTTACAAAGGCAATAGCCAGGGAAATTCTAAGTGCGCACCACACTTGACGTAGTGAGCACCAGAATGAGCACAACATGGGAAAATGGTGCTCGCCAAGTCAAGTGTGGTGCGCAGTTAGAATTTCTCCAATAACCAACTCTTGAAATAAGAGAAATTGGATTTGAGCACACTACATTTCTGACTGAGCCCATTTCTCAGTACCGGATTAGCTCCCCAAACTGTTTGTTTGGGTATTAGTCAATATCATTCAGAGATTAATTCTGAACGGAAAAAAAAAAATAAAAAATACATGGTTAAAAAAAAATGATAAATTTATAATTTTTTTTATAATTTTAGGATGTGGTCACATTGAGCAAAGTGGTATATGTTCAAATAGAATTTTCTTATTTTCAATCCTCCAATTAATTAAATATACGCATGTTAAGAGTTTGTTTGGGTAGGACTAATCTAAAGGATTTTCATGTTACTGTTTTTTCCCCCAAAGGTTTCATCTGAATATTTTTACAAAAAATCGTAGTATCGCAATTGAAAAGTAGCCCAAATCTAAGAAAGTTGGATATATTTTCCTCGTATTTCATTAAAAAGATTTATATATATATATATATATATATATATATATATATATATATATATATATATATATATATATATATATATATTTGTTTCGTACAACATTATATGTAATAGGAAAAATCAGCATATTAATTTGTTTCATATAATACTGTTTTAGATAATTTTATATTTATTTTGATATTTCCTTTGCAAGACATATATAGGAAGGAAGAAATTATGTGAAAATAATACTCGCATGCTTTGTGCCTCCATGAAAGAGATAGAAATACAGTGTTTTTTTTCATAGAACATCATTTTATAAACCTAAAAGGAATCATAAAGAAGACATTATTTCGTATTTGTTTCATACAACATTATATGTAATATCACCCAGCTAGAACATACATTTGTGGCTAAAGCAGAAAAAACCCAATCAAGTGTCATAATTTTTCTAGAAACCTATAAGATTTTATATATTATATAAACTCATATGGAGTTTTAAATTTTCTAGAAAATCCCAAACAGTATTGATGAAAATATTAATGAATCAAACTAAAATTACAACAAATAACTATTCCTCAATATTTACACACACACATATATATCCTCTTCTCCAGCCACCCAACAACCTCTACTCTAGCTCCCTCTCTCTTTACACCCCCTTCCCTACCTCTGCAGCAACACTCTCTTCCTTAGTCCTCCGCATCCCCTCTCCACCCACAGATGGAAATTGACAGATCCACAGATCAATTTTTAATCCACTATACTAAAAATTTTGAATTAAAAATATTAAAAGTTTATTTTTAGTTCGAAATTTTGAATTTGACACATGGGCGCACACACTATCACCCCTACCCCTCCCCGCTAACCCTAACCCCTCCCCCTCTAACCTTGACACTCCCACACTGAACCCTCTGTCACACCTCTCCCTTTAAATTGGGTGCCAATAAAAAATTGTATTTCATGCTTTTGGAAAGAAAAGAACATACTTGTTCATAAAACAAACTTGTTATATTTCTAAAATTATCTCCAATTTATGATTGAGTTCGATTCTCAATAGGACTCAATTTGGATACTATCGGGAAAAAAAATATTGATTATTTGTTTCCCAAGCAAAAATAAATATTATTTTTATTTGTTCAAGAAATTATTATCATTACTTTGAGCTAGGTGCTTTTTCAGGACATACGCCATCCTTCAAAGAAAACAAAAGATAAGCTCTTATAACTCTGATCAACGGAGAAATAGAAATTATCCTCTAAAGTAACAAGGAATGAGCATAGAAACCCTATTCTCAATCTTACTCTTTCTAACCAAATCGTTCGCCTTTGTAATATGGATGATAATAGGCATTGTCAGCAGGCTAATTTTTAGTCCGCTATATTTAAAATTTTAAATGATAAATAAATTTTTTTAATTTAAAAATTTAAATAGAATAAGTTAAAATATATATCCGAAATCCAACAGTTTTTAAGAGCAAAAAAAAATGGAAATTAACTTAAACATGGATTGAGTTGGCAAATGATATAAAACGAAAATTTATATAATTTCTTAGATGAAAAATCTTCTAGATAGCTGATATATTGCCCCACCACAATTATACATCTAAACAATAAGGGGAAAAAAAAAAAAGTTGGATCAGCCAATTAAAAATTCCAAAAAAATCATTATTAAGACTAGATTTTCTGGAAAAATGGGAAAAAAAGTATAGAACTTAAGGAACCAATTTGACTAGAAAAAAAAAAGTAAAAAAAACAGAGAGAGAGAAGCGAGATCTTCAAATGATGTAACCCTTCGGATATGTCCCATAACATCCATACCTAACAAAATGGCTTAATCCATGATTAAAGAGAATCAAGGTTAATTAACCTCAATTATTAGGCAAGATGTTACAGGACGTATCCTAAGCGTTTGACCGCAAAAGCTTTTGCCATCTTCATCTATCAAAACTTTTGAACAAGAAAAAATTGTTTTTTTTTTTTTAATACCTAATTGTTGTTTGTCAGTCGAAAACGATGTTGCTTTTATAGAGAGTTTCCCAAGTAGCACACCATTTTTTCTACAAAGCCCACTTTATAACTGTTCGAATTTTGAATCCAAACAAAAAAAAACACCGAAAAGTGTGCTCACCAGAAAAATTGGTGTGCTCATTTGGAAACCTCCTTTTTATAACCACTGTGAGCGAGAACAATGAGTTATTTTAGAGGAAAAATGTTGACTAGCTGGAAAGGTTGAGAAAGTACAGAAGTTCATGCCGTGCGCATGAGCAATTTAAGAGGGCTACAGCTGTACATGCATGCATGAGTGAATTTTTTTTTGTAAATTTTATGATTTTATATGAGGATTTTGCAATATTCACAGTTTGTTTTATTATGACTCATTAACGAAATGATGGAGTGCTCTAGCTAGGTTGAGCACCTTCAGTTTCGATTGTGTCGATTTTGACAACTGAATGAGAATTGAAACCCAATTTTGAACAAAACTTATTTTAAAAATTGTAATTTTAATTATTTTAGCAAATATATATATTTAAAATATTCAATTGTTATAGAATATATATATATATATATATATATATATATATATATATATATATATATATATATATATATATGAGGAAACGGGAAATACACCGGCGGTAAAGGAAGTTCCTTCACCGCCGCTTAGGTGGCCCAATAAAATTATTACACGTTGCTTCATTCAAGTTAACAAATAAATAAATTTCCTTAATCGCCCTTTGAGTGACGCCACGTGTAATAATTTTATTGGACCACCTAAGCGGCGGTGAAGGAACTCCCTTCACCGCCGGTGTATTTCCCGTTTACTATATATATATATATATATATATATATATATATATATATATATATATATATATATATATATATATATATATATATATATATATATATATATCTATATATATATATATATATATATATATATATATGAGAAAAATGGAAATGAGCTGACAGCTCACGCAAGTTACCTGATCTGCATTTCATTTCCACTATGTCAAATAATCTTTATTGAAAATTTCTTTCGGATTATGATCTCGACTCCCTAAGGTTCACTCATATCCAATTTCTTGGTTTTTAGTTTTGATTTGGTCATCCATCAAATTAACAGAAAATTAACGATTTTTAATGAATAAAACATTTTGTATGCACTTGATAAAAGGGTAAATGAACTCTAAAACTTATGAAATTTAATCCTAAAAAAAGTTAAGAAGGTAGAAATAGTAATTATTAAAAAAATTGAAGAAAAATCATTGGATCATTATAGTTTTGTCGCTAGCTCACGTAATTTTTCCTAAGCTGGCGGTTCACATACAGTAATCCATATATATGTATGTATGTATGCATATATATATAAACAGGAAATTCACCAGCGGTGAAGAGAGTTCCTTCACCACCGCTTGATGGCCCAATACAATTATTACACGTGGCGTTACTCAAAAGTCGGTTAAGAGAGTTCTTTTATTTGTTATCTTAAAAGGTCCCACATGTAATAATTGTATTGGACCACCTAAACAGCAGTGAAGTAACTCCCTTCTTCGCCGGTGAATTTTTCGTTTTCTCATATATATATACACACACACACACACACGAGGAAAATGGAAATGACTGACAGCTCACGCAAATTATCTGAGCTGCAGTTTATTTTCATTATCTTCAATAATTTTTTTTTAAAAATTTCTTTTGGATTATGATCTCGATCCCTCAGAGTTCACTCATATCTAATTTCTTGGGTTTTAGTTTTGATTTGGTTCTCAATCAAGTTAATACAAAATTAACGGTTTTCAATAAATACAACATTTTGTATCCACTTGATGAAATAGTAAATGAACTCCAAAATACATGAAATTTAATCCGAAATAAATTAAAGAAGTAGAGATAGTAATTGTAAAGAAAAATTCAAGAAAAATCTTTGGATTATTATAATTTTTCCACTAGCTCATGTAACTTTTCCTGACCTGACGGCATACTTACAGTAATATATATATATATATATATATATATATATATATATATATATATATATATATATATATATATATATATATATATATATATATATATATATATATAAACAATAAACACACTCAGATTATTGTATATGAGCCAACAATTCAAGTAAGTTACGTAAGTCGATGGCAAAAAATTAATAATCCAATTTTCTTTTTAAAATTTTATTTTAAGATCATGATCTCTACATCCTTAACTTCTTTATGATTAATTTTTATGGGTTTTGAAGTTTATTTGTTGTAATACCCCAAATTTTGAGCTATATGTATTACTCTCTTGAGACCAGTGGTGCCGAATAAGTCCACCGAAATCAATTTTGGACACCGAAATAACTTTCTGTTAACGTAACTTTAAATCCACAAACCCAAATGACATTCGGTTTTTGCGATTATTAGTTTTGTAATATTTAGGATTTTTGGAGATTTTTCTTACGAGGCCGAAAAATACTTTCAAAATTATTAATTTAATAATATTAAAATTATTCTTCCAATTACTTCGGAATTTTGGTTCATTTATTCCGGATATCGAAACAACAAACGGATAATTTTGTAGTGTTCTCCTCATCGAGCACTACGTCCTACATAAATTTGGTAGTATTTGAAAAATATTACACGAAACCAAAATTATTAAATTATTAAATAAATAAATAAATAAATGAGTTGTTGTGATTATGAAGAGGGTGGCAGGCCATTTGGTTGTGCTGTCGAGTGGAAGATTAGTGTGGCGGGTTAGGTGTCGAGTGGAAGATTAGTGTGGTGGGTTAGGAGGCTACGTGGGTGAACAGTAGGTGAACAAATTATTATTAAGTTATTAAAATTACGAATTTGCCCTCAAATTATTTTCTTCTCTAACCTTCCACTCCTTTTCTCCCTCACTTCTAAGTTTTTCTCCTCTCGGCCATACTCTCCCTCACTTCTAAGTTCTTCTCCTTTCGGCCAAACTCTCCAGAGGAAAAAAAAAAGAAAAAGAAAAGGAAAAATCAAACCGAACCGAGGATTCGAACCAAATATTCGAGATCGAGCCGAGGCAAGTAACACTGCTATATTTTTCGTTTATTTTTTTATTTAATTTATATTTAATTTATATTTGTATACGTATTTATGTGATTTATTTTGCAAAAATTCTGGATTGACATTTTAATCTATCGATTGATATTGAAGACTGAATTAGAATAGCGGATTAAATTTGATTCATATAAATATTGTGATATATGCTTAATTTTAAAAAAATATATAAATAAATAAATTTTGCATGCAAAAGATAAATAAACAAACAAATAAATTTTTACCATGCAAAAATAAGTTGCATGACTTGTTGCATGGATTGCTGGGTTGTTGCATGGATTGTGTTGAGAGAAAAAAAGAGAGAAAGAGAGAGAAGGGAGAGAGAAACTAGAGAGGAGAGAGAGATTGATGGACTGGGCCGAAAGAAGAGAAAGAAAAAGAAAAGGAAGAGAAAAAGAGAGAAATGAGAAACTGAGTCTGACCCAGCCTAGAAAAAAAAAGAAAAAAGAGAAAAAAAAGTGGTAGGCTTGGAATTGGTTTGGGCCAGAAGAAATATATATATAGAGAGAGAGTAATAGACTGGGCAGGCCAGCCCAGCCCAGAAAAAAAAAAAGAGAAAAAAATAGGGAACTGGGCCTTGCCCAGCCCAGTAAAAATAAAAATAAAATAAAAAAGTGGGCTGGATTGGACTTGGGCCAAGAAAAAATAATAATAATAACTTTTAAAAATAGTGGGCTTGGGCCAGGGCTGGACAGAAAAGGAAAAGAAAAATAATAATAATAATATAAATAAGTGGGAATTTAGTGGGTCAAAATTTTTATATATGCAATATTATTATATGATGTACTTGGTTCCAAAATTGAGTTATTGATTGACATTGAGAATGAAACCAGATTATTGAAATAATTTTAATGATATTCATTATAATATAATTGTGTACAATATATCATGTGTCAATTTATCATGCTACAAGTCATGTACCTTGATATTACAAATCATGTGTACTAATATATCATATGTTAATTTATCATGCTACAAGTCATATGTTTTACATGTCATGTGTTTTGATATTACAAGTCATGTGTTTTACATATCATGTGTTTTAATATTACAAGTCATGTGTTTTACATGTCATGTGTTTTGATATTACAAGTCATGTGTTTTACATGTCATGTGCTTTGATATTACAAGTCATGTGTTTTAATATTACAGATCATATGTTAGATACTACATGTTGTTGGCAGTGAAAATTTCTAAGTTAAAAGGATTTTCCACAACAGAACGCGGAGCTAATTCAATAGCCCCGCGTTTGGTTACATTAACCCTGCGTTTGAATAAAACACGGAGATGTTTAATAGCTCCGCGTTGATTGCGCAGTCTGGCTTGCATTAGCCTCGCGTTTGAGTAAAACGCGGAGATAATCAATAGCTCCGCGTTAGCTCCGCGTTTTGGTTATTTAGCGCCGCGTTTTAATGCAATTAAAGCTCCGCGTAAGCAGATAACCAGAATCTCAAATTGATTGAGATTATGATTCTGGGCTTATCCAAATACCCGAATCAAGTCTAATCAGAATTCCATCAAAACTAAGATATTTGATTGGAATCCTTGATGAATGCGAGTTCTATTTAGATAGAAACTCTTGCATTAACCTGGGGCTATAAATACTTTCCTGGTGAAACCCTTGGGGGATCTTTTGGAAGTTTTGGTAAAATTCAAGTACGCGCGAGAGCCTTGAACTAATCAAAACCAGAGATCAGAGTTCTTCTTCTTTTTCGGCATCGGAAGCCTCCTATCGATCCTTTGGCAATTCAAGTACGCGAGAGAGCCTTGAAGCCTTTGCTAATCATCTTCTGAGATCTTGGAGAATTCAAGTTACGCACAGAGTCTTGAGTTCGTGAAGATCAGAGAAAATCACCATCTTCTTTCTGGAGTTCTTGAGAAGTTCGAGTTACGCGAGAGAGCCTTGAACAAATCAAAGCCAGAGAAGATCGTCTATATTCGGCCGATATCTTTAAAAGAAAAGATTTCAACGTACCGATTGTCCAAAGGAACTGCTTGACAGATCCCATCGCCACAGATCCCACAATATTGTAAAAGAGAGAGATTGAAATATAAAATCCTCTCGTTTGTTCTTTTTTTTTATATACCTTGTTCACTTTCATTGTAATCTAAGATGTATTCAATGGAAGGAAGCGATGCAACTTTTGCGACGAACAAACTGGCGACCACAGTGGGAGCCATCTCTTTCACTGATGAAGAGATTGTGGCGCAATCGGACGTTGACTTGATCGGATCCGAAGTAGACACGCTGGTCGTTGAAATCGACCAGCAGAAGTACGAGAAGTTCCTATCCTCCGGATCAGGTGACTTGGATGAGACACGGCACTATCGCCGTATGTACTCCAATGCCCGAGTGACGGGTAGAAAGGTATCCACCGAGAGACGGGGATCCTTGGAGACTACGGTTATAACGCCGGAGTCCACACAAGAAATCCTAACTGAGGAAGAGCTTCCGATTGCCGAAGAAGACATGGGAACTGGGCTGACCAGGACCCAACTCCGGAACAGGAACCGGAGAGCGAGGCGTAGAGCCCTCAAAGCCCGCCTTGGACGTGGAGCTAACTCTAGAGGACGCGAGGCTATGGTCCCTCGCAAATTGGCTCGCGCTACCCGCGAGACCAATCTCTACCGCGTTAAACGCGAAGATACAACTTGCCTTAAAAGTAAGGAAAAGCCAGCGTGTGATTTTCCACGCGAGCCTGGTAATACTGGCGAGTTACGCAAAATTCCTGACACTCGCGAGTTACGCGAGTATAAAAATTATTCCAAGCCAGCGTGTGATTCTCCACGCGAGGCTGTTACTGTGCCTAGCGAGAGACGCAAAGCCAGTAAGGGTTGCGCTAGTCGCAGAATACCCAACACTCGCAAGTTACGCGAGTATAAAAATTATTATTCAAAGCCAGTGTGTGATTCTCCACGCGAGGCTATTACTGTGCCTAGCGAGAGACGCGAAGCCAGTAAGGGTTGCGCTAGTCGCAGAATACCCAACACTCGCAAGTTACGCGAGTATAAAAATTATTATTCAAAGCCAGTGTGTGATTCTCCACGCGAGGCTATTACTGTGCCTAGCGAGAGATGCGAAGCCAGTAAGGGTTGCGCTAGTCGCAGAATACCCAACACTCGCGAGTCACGCGAGTATAAAAATTATTCAAAGCCAGCGTGTGATTCTCCACGCGGGGCTATTACTGTGCCTAGCGAGAGACGCGAAGCCAGTGATACTTGCAATAAATGCAAGACTTCTGACACCCGCAAGGAACGGGAAGATGGTTGGCAGATAGTTGCCAGTCGTAAAAACCGCGCTAAGCGCGAAGCTATGATCTGCGTCAATCGCGAAGATAAGCCAGCGTGCAAGAACTTCCCTTCACGCGGGGCTATTATTCCAGAGGCTAAACTTCCAAGGACACACCAAGCCAGCGAGAAACGCGAGGCTAGTGTGGATCAGCGCGGAGCTATTTTTCAGGCCCGCAATATGAGACGCAAGGCTATTCCTAAGCCACGCGAGGATCAGTCCGACCCCAGAGTCAGGGTGGATCAATCAAAGAAGCTTCAGTGGATTCCTAAACACTCTCAAGAGTTGAATGGACCTCTTGATTTCATGACTAGAGGCACTGACCTCAGGGAGCATCTTCATAAGAAGAGAGGCATAAACCAATTTCAAGTTGAACATAGTTGCCATTGCCAGCAACTCATGACGACAGTATCAGCCGTGATGAATAACTGTGGCTGCAGCAAGAACAGGATATCTGTGTTCTACCGATTAAATGAGTCAAACCAGAATCCTGCTAAGAGGACATGAACTACTCCCCTGAAACAAGGGAGAGCTGTAACTTCCAACATGGTAGGAAAAGGGAAGAAAATTGCAGAGACGGATGATGATTCAGAATCGAGCGATGATGAACTTCATCGTGTTACTCGACTAAGATCAGGAGCCGTCCCGCCCCGAAATTATAAAAAGCTCGCAGGGGTTTCTTACGACGAGGACAGCGATAATTCCGCTATAGCCTCGCCTCCATCCTCTACATCATCTCGACTGCAGAAGTCAGCGTCGCACATGGCAGATAAATCTGGTGATGTCAATCAGAGATTTGAAGCTCAAGAAAGGATGATTCGAGAGCAACAGAAAACGATTGAAGACCTTAAGATGCTACTTTTAAAAGTTGTTGAAGATAATGCTAAACAGGGCAAGAAGACTCCAAATGAAGAAGAACAGGAGGAGAAAGCCCACTCGATGCATGAGGAAGAAGATAGATTTTCTTTCCATGATCCGCATGAAGAAAAGCTTGAAAAGTTACAGAATCAACTCGAAGTCTTGATGCGTAAAAAAAAGTTGAAGGAGTCAGGAGTCTCTAGACCATATCCAGCAGAATGGGATGTGGTACCCTATCCTCCAAAGTATAAGCCGCTCAAGTTGGAGCCCTATGACGGGAAGAGATCGCCCAGTCAGCACATCTATTATTTCTTGTCCCAAGCAGGACACTTAATAGGTAATGATCCCATCATGACCAAAGTATTCGCAAGTACTTTGCGAGGGCCTGCCTTTACTTGGTTCATGCAGCTGCCCCCAGGTACTATTAATACCTGGTTAGATGTTGAGAAATCATTTCTCTCACGTTTCTTCGAGGATGACACCGAGATAACGGTTCATTCCCTCCTTGCAACTAGGCAAGGGGAACAAGAAGCGGTTAAAGATTTCATAGAAAGGTTCCGGGAGAAGTCTGTACATTGTAAACACAGAATGATCCAGGAAACTCTAGTCGAGACATGTCGACACAACCTTAAGACCAATGTGCTCCTCAAAATGGGGGCCGTAGAATCTAAGACGTGGAGGGACCTGCTCAAACAAGGAGAGCAAGCTGAAGACTTGATTCGCCGAGTTGAAGAGTCCCGCGGGCCAAGAAGTGCTGGGGGTAGTAAATCATATACCCAAAACAACAGCAACAAGAATAAAGGGAAAGCAGTAATGTCATCAGAAACTGCTCCTCAGAAAACCAGTCCTCTGCCAGAGCCGAAATCTCAAGGTCAACGAGGGTCAAGGCAAATTAGACCGCAGCAAGAAAGGAATTACACTTTCAAAGCTGAACAGACACCAGTCCTCTTTCACCTGCTCCAAAAGAAGGGAATGCTAAAACTTCCGGAGAATAAGAAGCCAGAAGATGCGGGTAAGACTAAAGACCCAAATTACTGTCTTTATCACCGGAATGTTGGGCACCCTACCAGGGATTGTTTTTCCCTTAAGAACAGAATCCAAGCACTAATAGAGGCTGGAGTTTTGACGCTTAAGGAAGAGCAGAAGAAAGTCACTGTCAATATGGCAACCATAGTGGTTGGAACCCACGAGTTCCCCGCAGGAGTAACCCCAATCCCAAAGGGTGAGGCAGTTACAAAGAATCTTGATCCTTACAACAAAGCTCAAGAAGGACTTGTCCCCATAACAACCCAAAGAGGGGAAGTTATGTGGGTTCACCCTGATTTGTTGGAAGATGAACAATGGACTACTTCAAGAGGTCCAGAGAAGAAGCGGGCTGTCAATGCCATCTCTGCAGATATAAAGGAAGAATATATAGCTTCAGGCGCCTTCACAAGTTCTGAAGAAGAACCCGAAACTATGGCCACCCATCAAGATGGGACATGCCCTTCCAGTACTCGATCTGGAAAGACATATCTTAAGGACTACACTAGAGTGGATCCAAAAGATATCTATGCAGAACTTGCAAAGCCTGCGAAGCAGAAAAGACTTCGTTTCCAGAAGAATTCTACCAGAGATGAAGGAGCCAAAGAAACTCCCTTCGAATTTGACATAATCGCGCAGTTGGCTAATATCCCAGCGCGAGTGACGCTTTACGAATTGTTGAGAATTATCAAAATCAACACGTGAAGCTCTAAGAGAGGCCTTGGCAGACTCTGAGTCGTTCCTAGCTCAGATTGTCGAGCCGGCCATCGAAGAGCGGGACTCTTGCCCCCACTGTCATCAAGTGAGGAGGCAGGTCCCATAAATTATCTTCTCTCCAGAAGATATGCAGGTGAGGAATATAAAGCATAATAGGCCTTTATATTTCACTGGATATGTCGGGTCCACAAAAGTGGACCGAATTCAGATTGATCCAGGTTCTGCACTCAGCGTCGTGCCCAGTAGATTGATGCAGCTGTTGGGGATTTTCCTTCATCGCTTGACACCTACACACACTACCATCTATGGATTCAACGCTAATAATAGCCATCCTCTTGGTAAGATCCGATTGCGGTGTCAAATTGGAGACTTGAAAACGGAGGTTACATGCTACGTAATTGATGCTGATACCTCCTACAATATTTTATTGGGGCGACCTTGGATTCACTCTCATATGATGGTTCCGTCGACTCTTCACCAGTGCATGAAATATTGCGATGAGGAAGGAGAGGTCCGGACACTAATTGCTGACAAGCAGCCATTCAAAGGGTTGGAAAATTACTTCACAGATGCTGCACTCTACAAGCCAGCACATGAAGCCTCCAATGACAGTCTTAGCAAGTCTCCAAAATCCGACGACAGTGGCAATGAAGCCGACACTGAGTACGAGCTCCTTGGAGAAGATTACGGGGGTGATTACGAAATCAACCCTCACCTAGATCTTAGCTTAGGTCTTGATAATATAGTAGATGTAATAGAAAGTGAATGGGTTATTAATGAAAGTGTAAAGTTAGTCTACGAGTATGCAGTAGCTACTGAGTCTGAGCCCTCTTGTACCTCCACCGAAGTGGATGGCCTGACCGAACTTGAAGTTCTGGCGGCGTACCATTTGCCCCTCAGGTCTTCCCTCCTCTCTCAATTAAAAATTACCGAGGATCAAGGGCACTTCTTTGAAGTGCCTACCCGACAGAAGTCCCAAAGGCCGATCATGTTCGGCAAAGTGGCCACGTCGCCTCGACAGAGGCAAAGTAGTGAAAGTGATGAACAAACATCACCTCAATTTCACTTATATGAGCAAAGGTCCCGACAGATGATGGGGAAAATGGGATATAATTTTACCCAGAAGCCGGGATTAAACTTCGGAAAAGGGCGGCGGAATCTCATACCCTCGTTTAGACCGAGAGGAAAGAGCCTTGATTATTATCAGAAGACCCGCAGGGGGTTGGGTTATATATCTACCCCACCTTCTTCACCATTAAAAGATGAAGAGAGTTCTTCGGCCAAAGAAGAAACATCTTCACCCGATCATGATTCGGATATAAGTACCGGTGCTTGGTTTCAATCTTTGACAGCCAATATGGTTTCATCCGCGCAAGAAAGCGACGAAGAACCAATTGACGTTCAAGATGATGCTTGGGCTAAGCATATGGACACTCTCTGGGATGTCCGCTTTGAACAGCGTGACCCGCCCACAGAAGACAAATTAATACAGGTTAACATGGGAATGGAAGAAAATCCGAAACCCATTTTCATAAGCGACACACTAACTCCTTTAGAAAAGGAGGAACTTATATCTCTTATCAAAGAATATATAGATGTGTTCGCATGGAGTTATGAAGATATGCCTGGGCTTGACCCTCAAATTGCCACACACCGGTTAAATATAAAAGAAGATGTCAAACCTGTTAAACAACAACAGAGGCGTTTTCGACCGGAATTGATGGAGGCAATAGTTGCTGAGGTCAACAAGCTTATACAATCCGGTTTCATCCGTGAAGAACAACACCCAGACTGGGTGGCAAACATAGTGCCAGTTCGCAAAAAGAATGGCAAAATCCGGATATGTATTGACTTTCGAGATCTGAACACTGCATGTCCCAAGGATGAATTTCCACTCCCCATCACCGACGTGATGATCGATAATACTTGCGGTTATGAGAGGATGTCCTTTATGGATGGCTTCTCAGGTTATAACCAAATCAAGATGCACCCGGATGATGAAAAGCATACAGCTTTCAGAACGCCACAGGGGGTATACTGCTATACGGTGATGCCATTCGGATTAAAGAATGCAGGTGCCACTTACCAACGCGCAATGAGCGTCATATTTAAAGAACACCTACGCAGAACAGTAGAGTGCTATGTGGATGACTTAGCAGTTAAAAGCAAAGACAAATAAAATCATCTTCACGATTTAAGAGTGGTCTTCGATCTTATGAGGAAACATCATTTGAAGATGAATCCCACCAAGTCATTCATGGGGGTATCCAGCGGGAAGTTTCTAGGGTTCGTAATAACTTCAAAAGGAATTTTCCTCGACCCTGAAAAAGTAAAAGCAATTAGCGAAATGCCGCCTCCCCGCAATCTTAAGGAATTAAGGGGATTACAAGGAAAACTCGCTTATATTCGGCGCTTCATATCCAACTTATCTGGACAATGCCAACCATTCTCCAAACTTATGAAGAAGGGAGTGTCTTTCATATGGGATGAGGCATGTCAGCAGGCATTTGATGACCTCAAGGAGTACCTTACTAAGCCTCCTGTACTAATGGCACCAGCCCCTGGGCAGCCCTTCCTTATGTATGTAAGGGCCATGGATAATGCTTTAGGAGCATTACTTGCTCAATATAACGAGCACGGCCATGAACATGCCCTCTACTATTTAAGTAGAACAATGATTGATACCGAACAGCGATATACCCCGATTGAAAAAGAATGTTTAGCCCTAGTGTTTGCTGTTCAGAAAATGCGACACTACCTTTCGGTGCAAACAATTCATGTCATATCACGGGTTAATCCCCTGAAGATTCTGATGACAAAACCGGGATCCTTGAATGGCCGATTGGCGAAATGGGCGCTCTTACTATCGCCCTATGACATACATTTTGTCCCTCAGAAGGCCATGAAGGGACAGGCAATCGCTGATTTCCTTGCAGACCATTCAATTTGGTCCAAATTAAAGCAGACATCAGAAGTCAACACAGTTACCGGAGAACAACCTTGGCAAATGTTCTTTGATGGTGCCGCGAGACGATCTGCTGCTGGAGTGGGGGTTGTACTAATATCTCCACATAAACATATATTGCCTAACGGTTACTCATTAACAGAACCGTGCACTAATAATGTAGCGGAGTACAACGCGCTCATTATCGGCTTAAAAATAGCTCTGCAACTGGGGGTGAACCATCTAGAGGCATATGGAGATTCTAAGCTCATTGTCAATCAGATGACAGGTGAGTATGAAGTCAGACATGAAGCCCTCATCCCCTATCATCAGCTAGCTATTGAGCTAGCAGGATTTTTTGAACAATTCTACATATATCATGTATCTCGAAATGAGAACATTTATGCAGATGCTCTTGCCGCATTATCCGCAATGCTGGCAATCCCGCCAGGTGAAGCTAAAAGTATCACCATTGGTAGTAGAGAACTCCTCCACCCAGATGTGGTATCTCAAACCGAAGAGGTATGCCAGATTGGCTTAAACTTAGAGCCCCGTTATTGGCGATTTCCGTTTGTGGATTATGCTTTGCATGGGATATTACCAGAAAATCCTAAGGAAGCCACCTCAATAAAGAGGAAGGCCCAAAGATTTTATTATGACCATAAACTTCAGACTTTGTATAGAAAGTCAAGAGGTGGTCTATTGCTACGCTGCATATCGAAAGCAGAAGCGAAACAAGTGCTGAAAGAAACACATGATGGAATATGTGGAGCTCATCAGCCCGGTCCCAAACTTGGAGACCGTATAAGAAGGCTGGGGTACTACTGGCCGAGCATGGTTACGGAAGCAATGGCATACGCTAAACGATGTCATGCATGCCAAATACATGCCAATTTTATTCATCAACCCCAAGAATACTTGCACAATACCGTCGCAAGCTGGCCATTTGAAGCCTGGGGAATGGACATTGTAGGGCCAATAACTCCCCCGTCATCCAGAGGACATCGGTTTATTCTTGCAATAACCGATTATTTTTCAAAATGGGCCGAAGCCGTGTCCATGAAAGAGGTGAAGACGACAGATGTGATCAAGTTCGTCAAGCATCATGTCATTTACCGATTTGGCGTCCCCCGACGGATTATTCATGATAATGGTCCGCAATTCATTAGTCAGGGATTCTCCAGATTCTGCAATAAATTCAGAATCAAAGATATCGCTTCTACACCATATAACCCCGCGGCTAATGGGTTGGCCGAAACTTTCAACAAGACGATCATCAAACTCCTTCGGAAGTTCGTCTCCTCCAATAAACGAGATTGGGATGAAAAGTTGGGAGAATGTTTGTGGGCTTATCGCACCACCGTTCGCACCCCGACCAAAGCTACCCCGTTCTCTTTGGTTTATGGAAGTGAGGCTGTTCTGCCTCTTGAAATCCAGATACCATCATTAAGAGTGGTTTTAGCCATAAAGATGACGACAGAAGAGCGCCATCAGCAAAGATTGCAAGAACTAGAGGCGTTAGATGAAAAACGTCTCAGGGCTCAACAACAAATTGAGTTGTATCAAGCCCGAATATCTCAAACGTTCAATAAGAACGTTAAACCAAGGACCTTTAAATAAGGAGACTTGGTTCTGGCTGTTAAAAGGCCAATGGTACTAACCCACAAGACTAAGGGTAAGTTTGAACCCAAGTGGGAAGGACCGTTCATTGTGGAGACAGTCTACTCCAGTGGAACTTATCGCTTAATGAATCAAGACGGCGATAGGATGATGATGCCGATCAATGGCAAATTTCTGAAGAAATACTATGCTTAATATCTCTGGAAGTATAAGCCTCCAATTTATCCAAGTTACGCAGATGAGCACTTGGACTTCTTCTATTCTAGTGATTTTAACCCACTAAATCTGGCGTGTCTGGTTCTCAAGTTTGAACCACCTCCAGTCCTTTTTTCTAGGCATGCGCATTGTGCGCCTCTGACCTAAACCCTGGCGTGTTTGGTTCTCAAGTTTGAACCACCTCCAGTCCTTTTTTCTAGGCATGCGCATTGTGCGCCTCTGACCTAAACCCTGACGTGTTTGGTTCTCAAGTTTGAACCACCTCCAGTTCTTTTTCTAGGCATGCGCATTGTGCGCCTCTGACCTAAACCCTGGCGTGTCTGGTTCTCAAGTTTGAACCACCTCCAGTCCTTTTTTCTAGGCATGCGCATTGTGCGCCTCTGACCTAAACCCTGGCGTGTTTGGTTCTCAAGTTTGAACCACCTCCAGTTCTTTTTCTAGGCATGCGCATTGTGCGCCTCTGACCTAAACCCTGGCGTGTTTGGTTCTCAAGTTTGAACCACCTCCAGTCCTTTTTTCTAGGCATGCGCATTGTGCGCCTCTGACCTAAACCCTGGCGTGTTTGGTTCTCAAGTTTGAACCACCTCCAGTTCTTTTTCTAGGCATGCGCATTGTGCGCCTCTGACCTAAACCCTGGCGTGTTTGGTTCTCAAGTTTGAACCACCTCCAGTTCTTTTCCTAGGCATGCGCATTTTGCGCCTCTGACCTAAACCTGGTGTGTTTGGAGTACCCAGTTCGAGTTACGCGAGAGAGCCTTGAACCGCCTCCAGTTTGGTTCTCAAGTTTGAACCACCATCAGTCTTTTCTTGTGCATGCGCATTGAGCGCATCTGACCCAAACCTGGTGTGCTTAGTTCTCAAGTTTGAACAGCCCCCAGTCTTCTTTTAGGCATGTGTAATTAAGCGCCTCTGACCTAAAAAGTATGAATTGCCCAACGCTTTTATAGCAATGGGAAGAGAACGAGTTTCTCGCCAACCCATCATACTGGGGTGAAAGTATGAATTGCCCAACGCCAACTAAGGCAATGGGAAGAGAACAAGTTTCTCGCCAACCCATCATACTGGGGTAAAAGTATGAATTGCCCAACGCCAACTAGGCAATGGGAAGAGAACAAATTTCTCGACAACCCATCATACTGGGGTAAAAGTATGAATTGCCCAACGCCAACTAGGCAATGGGAAGAGAACAAGTTTCTCGACAACCCATCATACTGGGGTAAAAGTATGAATTGCCCAATGCCAACTAGGCAATGGGAAGAGAACTAGTTTCTCGCCAACTCATCATACTGGGGTAAAAGTATGAATTACCCAATGCCAACTAGGCAATGAGAAGAGAACTAGTTTATCGCCAACCCATCATGCTGGTGTAAAAGTATGAATTGCCCAACGCTTCTATAGCAATGGGAAGAGAACAAGTTTCTCGCCAACCCATCATGCTGGGGTAAAAGTATGAATTGCCCAACGCCAACTAGGCAATGGGAAGAGAACTAGTTTCTCGACAACCCATCATACTGGGGTAAAAGTATGAATTGCCCAACGCCAACTAGGCAATGGAAAGAGAACAAGTTTCTCGACAACCCATCATACTGGGGTAAAAGTATGAATTGCCCAACGCCAACTAGGCAATGGGAAGAGAACTAGTTTCTCGCCAACCCATCATACTGGGGTAAAAGTATGAATTGCCCAACGCCAACTAGGCAATGGGAAGAGAACAAGTTTCTCGACAACCCATCATACTGGGGTAAAAGTATGAATTGCCCAACGCCAACTAGGCAATGGGAAGAGAATTAGTTTCTCGCCAACCCATCATACTGGGGTAAAAGTATGAATTGCCCAACGCCAACTAGGCAATGGGAAGAGAACTAGTTTCTCGCCAACCCATCATACTGGGGTAAAAGTATGAATTGCCCAACGCCAACTAGGTAATGGGAAGAGAACTAGTTTCTCGCCAACCCATCATACTGGGGTAAAAATTATGAATTGCCCAACGCTTCTATAGCAATGGGAAGAGAAAGAGTTTCTCGCCAACTCATCATACTGGGGTGAAAGTATGAATTGCCCAACGCCAACTAAGGCAATGGGAAGAGAACAAGTTTTTCGCCAACCCATCATACTGGGGTAAAAATATGAATTGCCCAACGCCAACTAGGCAATGGGAAGAGAACAAGTTTCTCACCAACCCATCATACTGGGGTAAAAGTATGAATTGCCCAACGCCAACTAGGCAATGGGAAGAGAACTAGTTTCTCGCCAACCCATCATACTGGGGTAAAAGTATGAATTGCCCAACGCCAACTAGGCAATGGGAAGAGAACTAGTTTCTCGCCAACCCATCATACTGGGGTGAAAGTATGAATTGCCCAACGCCAACTAGGCAATGGGAAGAGAACTAGTTTCTCGCCAACCCATCATACTGGGATAAAAGTAGGAATTGCCCAACGCCAACTAGGCAATGGGAAGAGAACTAGTTTCTCGCCAACCCATCATGCTGGGGTAAAAGTATGAATTGCCCAATGCCGACTATGCTATGGGAAGAGAAAAAGTTTCTCGCCAACCCATCATACTGGGGTAAAAGTATGAATTGCCCAATGCTTCTATAGCAATGGGAAGAGGAGATTAAAATCCTCGCCAACCCATCATACTGGGGTAAAAGTATGAATCGCCCAATACCGATAAAGTAAAGGAAAGAGGAAAAGTTTGGCATTTAAGTCCAAACGTAGTTCTCGACAACTCACCATGTTGAGGGAAATAACATGGCTAGCCCAACTCAAACGGTAGTTGGTAAAGGCTAATCAAATCCGTTGATAGCTGGGGGTTTGCTAAAAATCCCATATTAAACGTTAATTGTTATTTCGGTTCAAGAAATTGAGCATAAAACGGTACCGAGATAAATCATTTTGACGACGGGTTATTTGTTGGGCAAGCAAATCTGTTTTGAAGCCGGCAAATAAAAGAGTCAAGAGAATCATCTTTATTAAGGTGAAGATACAAAAAGAATTTCAAAGAAACATAGTAAAGTTATCTCTCTCCTGTTTACAAAGTTCTTATTACAAAGAAGATAAAAGGGTAAAGAGAGATGAAACTATTGGCCTCCCAGAAGTCTCAATTGGTTTATTGTCTCGTCCAAATTTCTACGATGAGAAGCCTCCACGGTTTGCTGAGCTTGCCTACGCAACTCATCATCACTTATTGAAAGTTGTTGCTGACGAGATTCTTCTATGGTACGATTCCTGGCCATCTCTTCCTGCTGAATCTGCTCCTGCTGGACAAGCAACATCTCCCGTTTCTTAACAGATTCTCCTAATCGGAGTTCATTTTCTATCAAGGTGGCCCGAGCTCTCGCAATCGTCTCCTGGGCTTTAGAGATGGCCGCCTGATTTTCCTCAATTCCGAAGTTTACCCTTTGCAGGTCGCCAATAACGGACTCCCGACTGGCCTGGAGCTCTGTCAGCTCCTGAGACCATCTCTCCTCCTGCTGCCTTAAAATATTTCTTCGAGATAAGGATTCTGCTCGAAGCCGCGCCAGCTCTATCTCAGTGATCGCCTCCACATCCGCCTGACGGAGTGTGTGTAGCGTGGTCACTTGCTCTTCTAAAGCTGCAAGGCGGGCCCGGTATGGAGCTGCTCGATCTTGTCCACCGAATTCTTCGATATTTCCTAAATACCGGAGTAACAGTGGACGTGCGAAGTTGAAGGAATCATGGCCAGCAAGAACCATCTCGACACATCTTCTTAACAAATACATAAAATCCTCGACAGTGAAGCTAAAAAGTCTTTCAAGAGGATTTGCAGTGTCGGTAGGCAAAGTAGGCAATGCCAAAAGGGGTGTCGTGAGCAAGGGAGCAGTAGTGGCTGGGATTGGAGAAGAAGAAGCCGTCCCTGCATTAAATTCATGATCTGAGGGACCAGTAGAGCCAGTGCAGATCTGGAAGAACTGGAGACCCCAGACGAAGTACCGTCGGTACAGATCACTTGGGTACCCCCACCAACAGGAAAAGAAGATGGGACCACTTCGCCTGAAACTCCTTCGGTGGGAGAAGCATCTTCGAACGAGAATTTCAAATTATTCTACTCCCCTGCTGGAAGGCTTGGAGTCGGAAGAGTTGCAGATATCTCAGCAGCCACGACAACAGACGACGTTAAAATCGCTGACTGAGAAGGCGCTCCAACGACCATGGGAAATGTCTCAGAAGAGCAAACAGGTGTTGGAGATGGCATGCTAGGAGAAGGTGTAGCCTCATTAGCAGCAGCTGCGATAATGACTTCTGTTCTCTCATCGCTCCCCAGTTCGTCAATTGGGGGAATTAAGGAGGAAACAGATGCAGGAGCCGGTGTGGAATAATCAGCCGCAAACTCACTAGCAAAACTACCTACACCACCAACAGAGCCAGAATGGTCCATTCTATCGTCAGACTCTACTTGGGTAGTCGAGTGCATTGGCGAAAGAAGTTGATCACCTGCATTTCAGAAGACCAGAAAAGCAGTGTTACGTTAAAATAATAACAGGCAAAAGATAAAATGCTAAAGGCCATACCAGGCGATACAAGTCCAGTTGTCGGACTTGAAGGGGGAGTCATTGTCGTTTCCAGCAATGTACCCATCTCGCTACCCGTAAGTTGCGCCCCAGGTTCTGCTACAGGCTCTACGGTCGAAGGAGCTGAAATCTCAGCAACACTTGGAGCTTTGGCAGGTTCATCCTCCCTTGCCAACGCTGTGGGTACGGCTGAAGCCAACAAGTCGGAAGCAAGTTTGATAGCCACTTCTTGGGGGGCTATCAAGGTTTCTTGTGTCAGTTTTTGCTTCTTACCCGGCCTTTTCTTTAAAGTGCCGCGGCGTTTGAGAGTTGGACTCAGGGAACGACTGACAACAGGCTGAAGAACTCCACCAGCACCAGCATCATCATCATCATCACCGGCGTCATCGTCTGATTCGCTGATGTCCGAAGGCTCAGCCGCAGCGCCAAGGAATTCTTCCATTCCTTTTATCCTTACCCTAGAAGCACCTTGGCGGCTAATATAGAGGGCTTCAATCTCTTTGCAACAACTGCGATTGAGAGAGAAGCCGGGCACGTCAGCATTCGCAATGTTGAACCAATTGCAGAAGCTGAGGGTCATGGCCAATTCTGGCACCTTCTGGGGCAAGGAGAATTCAGCTTCGGTCCCGCCCGCTGCAAAATGGAACCAGCCATGAGCACCCTCGTATAAATTCCCCTCGTAAGCAAGATCTTTATTTGGATTGCCCACATAAAGTTGAGAATATTCAAACTGGCGAGCAAAGCGACTCGGAGTATATGGCTCAATCTGACACCTGAGATCTTGACGATACACCAAGTGTCCGGGACGGATGTTGAGAAGCCACCAGAACGCTCTTGCAGATAAAGTAGTGAACTTATCTGCTCCCATGGCATCCTTTAGCCTCGTCCCATATCCTCCGCCGGGAAAGTCAGGAAAACAACGGAAGATCTCGTAATTCTGAAAGCTACGAAAAGTCTTCCGAATCTGGGACATATAATTCTGCCTCCATGAAGAACGTTCATACAGTTCTACAAGGAAGCACTTTTCGCCCGAACGACGCTCTGGCGCGCTCATTAAAGAGGGACAGTGCAAGACAAGCCACGCCATCAAATAGTTGTAGGGCATCTCCACCCTAGGGTTTGGAGTTTTCGGTTGGGCAGTCTCTTTCGACTTGCCCTTTCCTTTCCCCTTGACCTTAATAGTAGGGAGGAAATCACGACAGAATACCCTCAGTCCATACTGCAAATTGCATACCATAGCGGGAAGGAGTCCAAGGGGCCGGCCGTATGCAAGAAGAACCGCCGGATATATCACGGTCACTGCAATCGCTTCCTTGGGCAATGACGGCACGACGCATCTTTTGAGCCACAGCATCAGAAACCCGGCAATGAGACCTCTGTTGGAGATCGGAAACTGGGCTTGATAGTGATAGCTCTTAAATGAAGTACCGGGACTGTATCCATTCTCATTGGATTCAGTGGTATAATATAACAGATGGCGGCCCTTAGCAATACGGTGATCAATCTCTGAGCCGTAGATGGGTGGATGACCATGGATAGTGGCCGAGCTATCCTTAGAATTCAAGTTGGCAAAAAGGTATTCGGCCCACTTCTTGTGGCCAATACCATGATTACGTGCACCTGTCAGGTCAGCGCAAATATGATAATGGCACATCATCTCCCAGTATGCGGCATGGATGCGCTCATCCCTAGCCAGTAGCATATTCAACTCATCGGTGGTAGGGATATACTCCTCGTAAGGGACTTCGCCCATCGAGAGCCCAGAAACCTCAAACATCTCGCGGAGAGCGAACCCTAGCTCACCCACTGGAATAAAGAAAGTACAAGTTTCAGGGTTATACATCTCCAAGAGGCAGTAAAAGTGATAAGCACTCTGGGGAAACCCGAATTGGACATTCCTGATGGCTTTATACAAGCCAATATCCTTTAAAATGGGCTCGTGAGAATCCAGCATGTACTGAACAAGGCGTGCCCACCACATATTGTTAGAAGAATGAACCCAGCCAGGCATCCTGAAGTCGCTAGCCGGGTACTGACCATCCTTCGCCAAGAACTCACTTAAGAAAGTTCAGACACGAGATGGGACTTCTCCCACTGGAAGCTCCTTGCCAAATCGGCCTGGAAGCAAGCCAGTAATGCATCTTGGGGAACCATCTTGATAAACCCCTTTGGCACCAAATTTGCCTGTTGGGACGCCATCTTGCTCCTGAGTCAGTCCCCACTTTAATTCTAGAGGCATCGCTAGCCTCTGAAGATAGACCAGAGGATAGCTACGATCCATCCTAGGCAGAAATATCAGCATTTCGCCTGAGTTATATAACCAAACATGCTCCTCTTCAGAAAGGATCTTATCTGAGTGGTCCATCTGGTCTCCAAAGAGGAAGACGGGTTTCTCCATCGCCTTTCTGTTCACATCTTCAAAAGCTGCGTCAGTTATGATTTCTCGCGCAGTAGTAGGGTGGTACTTGATCAGCTTCTCCTTGCGTTCCTTCGGGTCTGGTTTGTATGAGGGCAGGATGGTAGTGAAACGGAATTGGCCGGAGGGATCAGAACCCCCAGCAAAGCCGAAGTAGTTCTTGTGGGGAAGAGATTCCATCGAATACCCTACTGCAAAAAGAAAGCAGAGTGAGAGAAGTTTCTATAAGACAGAAAAAATTCTCTAAGTATGGACGCGCGAAGCTAAAAATTAGAACGCGCGAAGCTAAGAATAGCGCCGCGCGAAGCTAAAAATTAGACCGCGCAGAACTTAAAAGAGCCTCGCGTTTTCAGCGCGATTGCTACTTAAAATAGCCTCGCGTTTTCAGCGCGACTGCTACTTAAAAGAGCCTCGCGTTTTCAGCACGATTGCTACTTAAAATAGCCTCGCGTTTTCAGCGCGATTGCTACTTAAAATAGCCTCGCGTTTTCAGCGCGACTGCTACTTAAAATAGCCTCGCGCTTTGAACGCGAGGATGACGCGATAACTTCGCGTAAGAAGGCAGTCAGAGACTTTTCTTCTTCTCCAAGCCTTACGGCAGGAGTACGGCGATCTCGCCGGTAAAGAAGTTGATTGATCAGTTAAAATTAAGCCAAATCACTCTAGAAATGTTCTAAAGAGTCTCGATGGAGAGATTCTTACCCCCGATAGGCGAAATGTGGGCTGGCGCGTCGCTGCCTTGGCCGCCGCCACCACTGCTTGCGCCAGTCGCCGAAGATGGAGCCGCTCGAGAAGTAGCACGAGTTTTGGGAGCCATTGCTGAGAAAAATCGACTGAAAATTTGGAGAAACTCGGTCGGAAGAAGATTGGATCGTCTGAACTCTGATCGCCTGAATCTCTAAGTTTCTGGAAAATTCTCAAATAGAGTGAGAAGGATAAGAAATAGAGATTTCTTTTAAATCGAAGGAACCGCCTCTTGGAATTCGGCGCGAGTTTCGGAGATAGTGACTGGTCAGTTACTCTCTAAAACGCGAAGCTATTAGCCTCGCGCGACTAAGAAAAAGCGAAGTTGACTAACTCCGCGCAACTATACAAAACGCGAGGATAACCTGTGCCTTAGCTTCGCGTTTTCATGGAAAAACTTAGATTTTCTTATGAGTGCAATTAAGCGCTTCCGTCTAAGTTAAAGCGATTCTTATCTGATCATTTGGATTAGTAATCTAAGTCGCGCAGAAGTGCCTTAAACTATTTTACCAAAATTATTAACCATCTGTTTGTTGAGCAAGCAAAATTATTGAAGCTAACAGATAGAGAGGAAAATAATTTATCTTTATTCATGAAGCAAAAGATTACAAAGATGGAGTTATAGTTCTCCCAAAAGCTTTTACATGATCAAACTCATCAAATAAGCAAAAAACAATAAGATTTCTCTACGGGGTGTTGAAGCTCAGTTCCCTGGTTCACATGCAAAAGGAATTCAGGATTTCTCTACGGAGTGTTGAAGCTCAGTTCCCTGGTTCACATGCAAAAGATCTCCTCTGCAAATGTCAATTCGGATCTGTCATCTGAAATGAAGCACGAGAGGAAAGGAAAGTGCTGCACTGAAGCGCAATTCTGCACTGCAAGTGCTGCAGCTCCTTATTTACAGCCCCTTCAGGAGTTTATCTCTCGGAGGCAGAGCTTGAAACTTGCAACTATGTTGTAAAGCATATGCTTCTAACTTCCTTAGAGTTACTTTTGCTGAGGAAGATCGATGGACCCACATACATTCCTCTTCAGGAAGAACTGGACTTACTGCAAAAGGAACAGAGTTTCCAAAAGTGTGAAAACGCGGAGCTAAGCTAACTCCGCGCACAGTTGAAGAAATAGCCTCGCGCTTTAAACGCAGAGGATGATGCGATAACTTCGCGTAAAGGGGGACAAGATTTCTTTCTGCTCTTTCCTTCTCTTTCAAAATTCATAGCGACTGCTAATCAAGGATAGCCTCGCAATTCATCGCGACTGCTAATCAAGGATAGCCTCGCAATTCATAGCGACTGCTAATCAAGGATAGCCTCGCAATTCATCGCGACTGCTAATCAAAGATAGCCTCGCAATTCATCGCGACTGCTAATTAAGGATAGCCTCGCAATTCATCGCGACTGCTAATCAAAGATAGCCTCGCAATTCATAGCGACTGCTAATCAAAGATAGCCTCGCAATTCATCGCGACTGCTAATCAAAGATAGCCTCGCAATTCATCGCGACTGCTAATCAAAGATAGCATCACAATTCATCGCGACTGCTAATCAAGGATAGCCTCGCGGATTCATTGGGACTACTAGCAAAACCCCGCGTTTCAAGCGCAGGGACGACATAATAAAACGGCGATCTCGCCAACAAGACAAAGCAATCGTCCAGATTAAAACCAAGCCAAAATATCTCAGAATGGTTCTTAGAAAACCAAGAGATGAGGTTTTTACCTTCGGAAGACGCTGCATAGACTGGTTCACCGTTGCGTTTACCTTCACGGCTGCTGCCATTAACGCCGGCCAACTTGCGAAAAGCCAAACTCCTCTGGAGAGACATCCTAATGATGAAAATCTATGGAGAAGTTGAACGAAGATCAGTTGAAGATCATTCGTGAGTCACTCGAGTTCTCAGAAATTCTTCAGATGAGATGAAGAAGAAGACGAGCCGGGAGCTCTATTTAAACAGAAATTCCGTCGCTTGGTATTCGGCGTGGAAACTCGGGGTAATTAATGACATAATTACTCATTTCACTGAAAACGAAGTGAAGCTGATTAGCTCCGCGTAAGTGAGCGTAACGCGAGATAGACTTGGTATTCTAACTCCGCATTTCAGTTTAAATATCCAAAGTATTTCAAAATCTGCTGAAGTCTAAGCCATTTTGAAAACTTTGGAGGGGGTTCTGTTGGCAGTGAAAATTTCTAAGTTAAAAGGATTTTCCACAACAGAACGCGGAGCTAATTCAATAGCCCCGCGTTTGGTTACATTAACCCTGCGTTTGAATAAAACACGGAGATGTTTAATAGCTCCGCGTTGATTGCGCAGTCTGGCTTGCATTAGCCTCGCGTTTGAGTAAAACGCGGAGATGATCAATAGCTCCGCGTTAGCTCCGCGTTTTGGTTATTTAGCGTCGCGTTTTAATGCAATTAAAGCTCCGCGTAAGCAGATAACCAGAATCTCAAATTGATTGAGATTATGATTCTGGGCTTATCCAAATACCCGAATCAAGTCTAATCAGAATTCCATTAAAACTAAGATATTTGATTAGAATCCTTGATGAATGCGAGTTCTATTTAGATAGAAACTCTTGCATTAACCTGGGGCTATAAATACTTTCCTGGTGAAACCCTTGGGGGATCTTTTGGAAGTTTTGGTAAAATTCAAGTACGCGCGAGAGCCTTGAACTAATCAAAACCAGAGATCAGAGTTCTTCTTCTTTTTCGGCATCGGAAGCCTCCTATCGATCCTTTGGCAATTCAAGTACGCGAGAGAGCCTTGAAGCCTTTGCTGATCATCTTCTGAGATCTTGGAGAATTCAAGTTACGCACAGAGCCTTGAGTTCGTGAAGATCAGAGAAAATCACCATCTTCTTTCTGGAGTTCTTGAGAACTTCGAGTTACGCGAGAGAGCCTTGAACAAATCAAAGCCAGAGAAGATCATCTATATTCGGCCGATATATTTAAAAGAAAAGATTTCAACGTACCGATCGTCCAAAGGAACTGCTTGACAGATCCCATCGCCACAGATCCCACAATATTGTAAAAGAGAGAGATTGAAATATAAAATCCTCTCGTTTGTTCTTTTTATATCTTGTTCACTTTCATTGTAATTTAAGTTAATTCAATGGGAGGAAACGAAGCAACTTTTGCGACGAACACATGTCATGTACAGTCATGGAAATTCAAGCATGTTATCATAAATTGAAAAAATAATTAAAAAAAGGAAAAGAAAAAGTAAACAAATAAATATAAAATAAAATTTTCATGTGCATAATTTATTATGAACACGGGACGGGAGAAACTATATGATAGATAAGAGCCTTACCGTATAAGAATTGATTGTATTGTTAGGAACGGAATTCTTTTACTGCAACGGGCTGGGTGATTACTGAATCACCAATTGATATTTATCCAGAGTGTTATGTCCGTTACTGTAATACAGTATGGAACTTGATTGTAGTGCCTAGCGGCATGTCATGGTTCAGCGCTATGAATATTGTGGCCGGGTCCCGGGTATGCACAGACACTTATACAACAATGGAGAATAACGCTATCTTATCTATTAATACAGTTTCAAAATTAAATTGGATGGTGACTGAGAACAATAGAATATATAATTAAATAGACAAAGTAGTTATTGTCATGTTCATTTATTTATACATTTATTTATACTTGCCTTCATGTTTAATTTATATGCACACAAACAACACTGACTTAAGTATGCTCATGCACACTGATATTCTTGTACTGTGATAGTACACAATTTCTATTTTTAAATGTGTTACTTGCTGGATTTAATTCCCTGGGTTTTGAACCCAGATTTGGAACGTGAAGAAGAGGATCCAGCCCCAGTTGAAAATCCGTATTTCGTTGGACAGATCGAGTGACAATAGGCAAGCGGAGTACCATTGGAGAACTTTAGTATATTTTGTTTATGTTTCCTTTTGTTTGGGCACTGCTTTTCTCTTTGACTCTTTTATGTTCATATTTAAAGTAGTGTGTCATTTTATGTAATGAACTCTTTGTATAAATGAAATCATTTCAGTTTCAGACATGTTATTTATTCATCTGATTATGACAGTAGTTATGCTTATTATAAGATCCTGTGATTGTTGGGTTGTTTAGTGCAAATAATAAGTAACGTGCTCCGTTTTGGGAAGCAGCTGAAAAATGGGGGCGTTACATTTGTCATTTCATAAAGTTTTCATAAAGTGGATTTAAAATGTATTTACCAAAAACCGTTAATTTTCTATGTATTTGATGGGACACCAAATTAGAGTTAAAAGTCAAAAAATTGGGTATGAGTGAATCCAACGACGTTGAGATCATAATCTAAAAGAAAATATTAGAGATTGTGGAAACGAACCACAGCTCATGTAAATTACGCGAGGTGATGACTTATTTCTATTATTCTCATATATATATATATATATATATATATATATATATATATATATATATATATATATATATATATATATATATATATATATATATATATATATATATATATATATATATATATATATATATATATATATATATATATATATATATATATATAACGAGATGAACTAACAGATCATACAAGTTACTCGAGTTGCAGCTCATTTTCAATATCTCCAATATTTTTTTTTAAATTTATTTCGTCTCTTGATCTCGACCCACTAGGGTTCACTCATACCCAATTTATTGGGTTTTACTTTTGATTTGATCTTCCATCAAGTTGACTTAAAATTAACGGTTCTTGATGAATAAAACATTTTGTATTGGAAAAGAATAAGGGTAAGAATAAATATTTTAATGGGTGTTTTCCGTGAAATCTGATACTCTTTTCATTTCCATTGAAATAAGTTATAAAAATTTGACTGATTACAATAAAAAGAGAGAACAAGAAAATAATGCGAGAGGACTTATATGATGTTTCTCTCTTTTTTTCAAGATTTATGGGTTCTTCAAGTGGTTGTGAGGTTGCTTTGACCCTCATTAGCGATCTGATGCCGAAAAGACAATGAAGATGGAGATTTAATGAAGTTTAAAGGGCTGGCCTCTCTTTTCTTTATTGCTGGTCGGAGAAGTTCATTGAACTCTTGCGCGAGATCTCAATTTTCCAAAGGGTCCTTTGTAAGTCCCTTTAGATGGCTATTTATAGGCAAGAGTCAATTTAGCAACTTTCCATCTAGATAAGGATGTAAATCCTTCTTAATGATGTCCAATCATTTATATGATTTTTCTGTTTATTGGATCTTAATTGGATTTGAAATCTTTAATTTGGGATTATTGGATCTGTATTTATGTTGAAAATCCAAAGAAAAATTCATCCTAGATTGCTATTCAAGCGAGGCTAATTAGCCTCGCATACTAGCTTAGCCTCACATACTGAATTAATATAGCGTACTTGGTTAGCCTCTCATACTGATTTAGCCTTGTGTACTGGCTTACTCTCGCGTACTGGCTTACCCTCGCATACAGAATTAGTCTGGCACACAGATTTAGCCTGACACACAGAATTAGCCTCGCGCTACACGAGGCTGGCTAATGTTAAGTCAAATTTTCCATTATACAGTGGGAAGCTTTTAATTTTTTTAAGGTTCAGGAGGTGGACTGAGCGATCAAACTGGTGCACTCAAATAAAATTTCCCAATTAAAATAAACTCAACTTTAGTTTGGTGTGCCCATAGATATTTGGAGTGTGACTTTAGAATTGACCCATTTTCAAATACTAAAGTGTTGAATCACGGAATTAGAGATATTGGGCTGGGAACAATAAACCAATTCTAGTCCATGTCATTTATTGTATGAAACTTAGCCCATGGGCCTATTTATACATTTTGGGCAGCCCGTATATGTTTATAATTTTTTTTGTCTTTCTACACTAAAAAATTAAGTTGTACTACAATGCTTTTATTACAATTTTGAAAATATATCTCATATATCATTTTTCTTTATTATCTTTAAGATATGTATCGTTATATAATTTGTGCATTCTTGATTCAAGTTGAAAAGCCTAGTAAGATAATAAGCTCAGTTTGAAGGAAGCCTAATACTAAGATGCATAGTAATCAAACCCGGATAAAAGCCCAAGATTGGATTTATCTGAGTAAGGCATTAAATCGTTAGCATCACATACAAACCAAGATTATATTTGGATAAGAAAATCAAATATCTAAAGAAAGTTGAATCTATCTACAATAGACAAACTACTAAGCCTAGAAACGACTATGATTCTTACTAAACTACGATTTACCAACAATAAATACCCTTTTCTTCTAAGAAAAATGGATGTTTTTTTTTTTTAATTGAAGCTTATAATTTTCGTACAGAGAGAATTAGTATTTCTCCTTTTTAATAATAATTTAAAAAAACTCACTAGAAGACCATCTTCTAATACTCAGTTATTTGTTAGGTGATTAGATATATTTTGCCGTGTTACTCAAACTTCCAACGATGAATAGTTCTTTTTTTAAGTCACGACGGTGAGCAAAATCTTTCTGCATTTCACTAATCTGTGAAAAAAGAACGGCCTATGAAATATGAAATTTCCAAACCTAGAATTACTATCAAAAACCATACAGGCAAAATACAAAAGGTACGGTGCAAGATACGTATGACAAAGGGTTTAGAAAACTCGAGATAGCTAGAGACACCCACCCTTTCTCCCTAAATAAATAATGTTCTAAGATACATTTTTTGTTTACCCACCATCTCCAGTAAATGACTCTGAATGGGTTTTTATCCCGCGTACGATAGTTTACTACTATTTTATTCTCTTTCGACTATTCATCTTTAGAATAAATGTCCTCAAGCCACCACTGGCATATTTGATGTGAGAGGAATCATAGAGTTTTAATGAAACATTTCCACTTTCTTTGCATACTGGTCGTGATATTTTTTTATTGATATTATATTATGGACAAATTTATTCTCATATGGGTCACGCCTTTAGTTATCGGATTGATACAGAGCATGTTTAGCTCGTGAAAGTATAAGAAGTAAACAAAGAAATTAAGAAATTACTTTCAAAATGAAAGTAAAAGAAAAAACTTCTTATATTTGTTTGCGTATTAAGAAGTTAAGATAATATTATTTAATTGATTAAACAAAACAATAATTATATTATTTTATTAATTTTTATGTATAAAAAGATAATTTTTGAATGTTAATTATGATATTAAAATAATTTTTTTTTTTTATCTTGATTCTCTATTTTCTTAGCTCTTCCAAATCAAAAGTGTGAGAAAGAAAAGTTTGGATATTGGGTGCCACGTAAGCACCTTATCACCATTTAAGAAGTGATTTGTTACCTACTTCTTGAGCAAATAAAAACTTAGGATGTATTTGGGTGTTTGGAAGTAGTGAAAGTAAAGAAGAAAATTAGAAGTAATTTAAAAAAAATGTTAATTACAGTCAGACCTTCTGTAGTATTGGGGATATGTAACTTAATACCCCTGAAATTTGAAACTCTAAAAAAAATCCTGAACTGTTAACACTGTTAGTGAGAGGTAGTTATTTTCACTCTCCTTTTTTTTACTAAACTGCACTCCTATCCCTCCAATTCCTATTTTACCATCATCTCTCTTTTTAACCAGCACACTCCCTCTCTTTTTCTCTTCTCTCTCTCCCTCTCTATTAGTCACTCACGCTCCCTCTCTGACTGAGAGAGAGGAATAAAGAGAGAGTGACTGAGAGATAGGGATAGAAAGGGAGAGAGAGGGAGAGAGAGAGAGAGAGGGATAGAGACGGAGAGAGAGAGAGAGAGATGAGAGAAAGAGAGAGGGAGTGTGCTAGTTAAAGGGAGAAATGATGGTAGAATAGGAATTTGAAGAACATGAGTGTACTTTAGTAAAAAAAAAAAGAGTGAAAATAACTAACCCTTACTAACATGGTTAACAATCCAACAAGTTTTTTGAGAGTTTCAAATTTCAGGGATGTTAAGTTACACACTCCTAATACTATAAGGAGTCTGACTGTAATTAACCCTTTAAAAAATAATGAGGTGGAAGTATCATATTTTATATGCTCTTAGTACTTATTTTTTAATTTTTAGAAGAAGAAAGAAATGAAAGAAATAAAATATTCACTTGTTTAGAAGAAAGAAAAAGATAAAAAGACACAAAATAATAAAATATTATTACTTTTGACTGCTAACTCTATTTTCACATGAATATATCACATAAAAACTAACTCACTATTGTATAAGTAACTTTTACTTTACTTCTTGTCTAAACAAACATATAAAATAATTAAAAATAACTTTACCCCTCACTATTTTCTTCTATTTCAATGCAACCAAACACGCCCTTAAATAACCTTACTAGCACTGTTTCCATTCTTCTTATATACAAACAAACACACCCATAAATGATAATATACAAACAAACACACCCATAAATGATAAGGCGTCTCTTTCGTTGATGCGATCACATGGCCCTGCAGATTCAGACAATGAGAGGACCGAGGAGGCCCGCCCTATGTACACACACCAAAGAGGAGTAATCAGTCACATGGAGCAATTAAGGAAACCTACACCAAAATCATTAAATCATTACTTTTGACTAAACACATGGTTAAAAGTGTTAATAGAGCTCTCAAGAGATTATTTACAGTACAATAATACACACTGAAAGTGCGCCGAGAACATTCCACGAAATATTCCCCTCTGTGCTTGCAGAAAGAAAACAGTGACAAAGCCACTTGAAATTAAACAACGCAAAAGTTCCGCAATATAAAGCCAAACAATTACAGATAACGACAGCCATAAACATTAAATTAATCAAAGATGAGATTGTGATGCCCATCCCCGCCACTTAATTCCTTACATTACACAAATCTCAAACCCCATCGACTCAAATAAATATATAATACAACACTTAATCAAACATTAACACAAGAACCCCAAATCAAAATCAAATCCAATGCTTCTTCAACCTCAGTCGTTCTGGCTGCTCCGGAACGAGCCCAGAGCCTTGATGGCCGCAGCCCTCAGTATGTACTGGTGATACGCTGCTGCTGCTAACGCTCCTACAAAAGGCCCAACCCAGAATATCCACTGCAATTTCCAAATTGCTCAAAAATTAGATATAATCAATTCCAAATAAAAAAAAAAAAGAATGAATTGAATTTAATCAAACACTCCAGTGTATAAAAATTAATTCTTAGCCCTTCTTGTTCAAACTTTTAAATTTTAGAAATTAATTTTTATGCTTTAATTTAAAAAATTGACACTAAATTTTAAATTAGAAAAATTAAATCGTTATTTTTATTTAAAATTTTAAAGTTTTTATATATCAGTCCCTTATTTTTTTTTAAAACTAGATTTTTATTTCTTAAATCTTCATATTTTAATTTTAATCTCTAAATCTTTTAATTTACTTTTATTTAGTCCTCAGCTAGCTATTCCGTCCTTTAATAAACATAAATTTTAATTTTAATATTTAAAAATTAAAGAAAATAATTGAAACATCCTAAATTAGTTTTAATATTAGATCATTTAGTTAGGTTTAAGACTTATCCTCTTCATCTTTCGAACAAAATGATAAGGAACAGTGAGCAGCAGCTTGGAACCCAATAAGAAGAAAAAGCAAGGAAGAAGAGGAAAGAGACTGGTATAACAGAAATTTCGGACCAAAATTTTAACTCACCTAACCAAACTTATATATAGTAGGAGAAGGATTTAGAGACTAAAATCAAAATATGAAAATTTTAAAAATCAAAATCTGATTTTTTAAGATGTAAGGAACTTATATGTAAAAACCACTAAAATTTTATATAGAAATAGCTAAAAAAAAAAAAAAAAAAAAAAAATTAAGAATCCATACATGCTCATCCCAGGCCTTCTTATGGTTGTAAATAACAGCAGCTCCTAAGCTCCTGGCCGGGTTGATTCCGGTCCCGGTGATCGGAATCGTCGCCAGATGAACCATGAACACGGCGAACCCAATTGGCAGAGGAGCCAGCACCTGAAGCTCAGTATAAATACTCCAATTTAAGTTAAAATTTATCGGAAAAAATTATATTAAAAAAAAAAAAATCGAGTTCAGTCACAGTACTGACCGGCACGTGAGAGTCACGGGCGTTGCGCTTAGGGTCGGTGGCGGAGAAGACAGTGTAGACAAGAACGAAGGTGCCGATGATCTCCGCGCCGAGAGCGGTGCCCTTGGAGTACCCTCCCGCGACCACGTTGACTCCACCGCCCAGAGAATCGTAGAAACTCTTCATGATCCCCTTCACTATGCCCACTCCGCAGATGGCTCCGAGGCACTGGGCCACCATGTACAGAACGGCCCGGATCAGCGACACCTTCCGCGCCAGAAAAAGCCCGAGCGTCACCGCCGGATTAATATGACCTCCTGAAAACAGCGAAACAAATTTCACCAAATTATGAAGATCATATATAACTTGTTTGTGAATAATAACTAAAATAGACTGGGTCATGTCCTCTTAATGACCGGAGATGCCGGCGGTGCAGTAGACTAGGATGAAGATCATGCCGCCGAAGGCCCAGGCGATGCCGAGGACGCCGACGCCGTCGCACTGGTCGGCGGCAAACTGCTTGTTGTAGCCGATGACGGTGGCGATGCTGACGTAGAGGAAGAGGAGGGTGGCGATGAACTCGGCGATGATGGCGCGGTAGAAGGACCATAGACGGAGCTCGCCGAAGTCCAGGAAGGGAGCCGGCGGCGGCTCCGTGTAGTCCTTCGCCTGGGGTTGCTCCGCCTCTACGCTCACCTCTTTCGACATTGTTTCAGTGAGTGGTCTCTCTTCAGTGTGGTGGTGTTTGGTGGGAGAGAGGGGTATTTATGGATAAATGCGATTGTGTTGGGCGAGGAATCTTCTAGAGGGATTGGTGAGGATCTGGCCGTTGATTGTTAGATGGATGGATGAGAAAAAGAGAATAGTGGGTTTTTGCACATAACTCCTCTTTTTTTTGTTAAAACACGAACAACTTCCCATGTGATTGGTATCATTTACTCGAGAATATTATATACTTCTACTTTCAAATTGCATTTTTCTTGAAAACAAATACTGTATAGATTTAAATTCCTTCGCTTTAGTGGCTGAGGATATTCTCAAATTAAAATATAATAACAATAGATGTTAGCTAATTACACACGCTAACTCGAGTTTACAAAACAGAATCTAGTAGATGTTCATATAAAACAAAATGATGGCTCATGTATATAATAAAAAAAATCTAATTAAATTTTGTCTTGATCAAGTTTTATCTTTTTTTTTCTTTATGGGCCAACTAGTTCAGGGAGATTCTGTAAATGCGCGGCTCATTGAATTCAAGTACTAATATTTCCATCATTTATGGAGCCTCATCAAATAATAATTTCGCACCTATCTCAATAATAAGCATGACCATGGTACCAAGCTTGTATCGAAGGAAATGTGCAAATATATGTGGAAATCTTTGCCTTTTGTTTTATTGTCAAGATAGGTTTTTGTCAAGATAAGAATTTTAAATTTTTTAACAATTTTTTTTTAAAATTTATTCTTAAAATAAGAACATTTATATTTTTTGCTAGTAAACTATTTTTGATAGTAAAATAATTGAAGAGAATAGACGAAATGTGAAACAAAATCGAGCATTGTTAAACAGATCAAGAAGTGAATGAAGAAATTAAGAAGTTAATTTCAAAATGGAAGTAGAAAAATAGACTTCTTCTTGTGTTTGTCTACTATTTTTTTATAGATAAAATTATATTAGGAAGTGAAAATAATATTATTTAATTGATTAAACAAAACAATAATTATATTATTTTATTCTTTTTTATATAAAAAATATAGTTTTTGAATACTAATTATGATATGCAAATTGTTAAAATATAAAATAATTTCCCTCAACCCTCACTACAACTTCGGAGTTTTGGTATAGTGGAAGAGTTTTTTGATACAAATAAAATATTATTTTTTTGTCTCGATCTCTTACTTACTAAGCTCTTCCAAACTAAAAGTGTGAGAAAGCAAAGTTTGGAAGTATTACAATTTAAGAAAAAAAAATTATTTATTTTTTAATCAAACAAACACTTGAAATAATAGAAGTAACTTTACTTTTATTATTCTTGCATGCAAATAAACACACACTTAATTTATTTGTCCGATATCACTGTTAAAAAAAAGAAATAGTGGTAAGAGGTAGGCCAGGTGTTTTTTCTCTTTCTTTTATTTTTTTTGCGTTTTTGACAAAAGTTGAGGAGCTATTTGTAAAGCCACCAACAGAATAAGATAATCGTGTGCGCATGTTATTGGTGCGACCATGCGAGAGCTTGATTAGGGATGAAGGAGCTTGTTATGGGATACAGCGGAGTGAGAGAGAGTGAGACAGAGAGAGAGAGAGAGAAGATGAGAGTGAGCCGGGGGCAGGGGTGGGGGCAGGGGTGGGGGCCCGTGGACAGCGACACCAGTGGGATGCCAATGGGGATGGGTCGGATGATCATCATCATTACAGCGACGATAATGATAATGGCGACGGAGAAAGAGGTAAAAAAAAAAAAAAAAAAAAAAAACCGTCAGCTACACGCATACAATAGCTGACGGTTACAATTCAACGTCACAGTATTTTGCTTTAAAGCAAAAGGACAGCTTTAAAGCTTAGCCTCTTGGTTCCAGTAAAAGTTAAAACGTAGATAGAAGGAAGAGGTGAAAGTTTGGTTGGGGGGATTACAAGCAGAGAGGACCCTGCGGTCCGAGGGGATATTTCATATGTCGGAATATTCTGTTTAAGATTAAAATTTTTTTTTATAGAATTATTATTAGATCAGTTTTATTATATAATACAGAGTGTTAAATTATAAATAAATATTATTCATAGAAGATGAGTTTAATAGAGATGTATATGCTGAATTGAAGTGGTAATATTAGAAGAGATAAAGTGATAAATAAAAACGTTTGTGCTAAAATAGGTGTAGCCTCTATCGAAAAATATACGAGAAAAGTGTTTACGATAGTTTGGCCATGTATAACGTAGACATACAAATGTACCAGTTTGACGAAAAAAGTTTATCAATATTGGACAAGTTAAAAAAGCAAATAGAAGACCGAAAAAAACATTGATAGAGATAATACGAAAAGATATGAATTGTAAAAGTTTAAATGAAGGCAAATTGCTCAATAGGAATAAATAGAGAAGGATTAACGGCGTGAGCGATCTGACAAGATTCTCTTGTAGTTTATATAGCTAGCCTATCCAAGTACTTGGGACAGAAGCCTTAGTTGTTGTTGTGGATAGGACTATAAGGCTGTTTGAATGTTTATAAGTAGTATTGCAAGTTTTAACTTATGTAACTATAAATAAAGCTACAATAATAAAAGTTATTGCAAGTTGTATTACTGCATTTGGCTTGAAAATTACAACTGATAACTGGAATTAAAAAAAAAATCAAATATAATTTTTTATTTTCTAAAAGTTTGAAATTTTACACTTTCTTATATTTTTAACTATAAATATGATAACAACTTAACTTTCTTGACTTTTCTTTCTCCCATGATCCCATCACATTACTACTAACTAGATATACTAGCCTTCTTAGGTAGCGATCCAAATCCTCGGGAGTTTCCAAAGGAGCACACCAATTTTTCTAATGAGCCCACTCTTCTTTGGTTTTTTTGTCCGGACTCAAAATCCGGACACTTATAAAGTGAGCTCACTAGAAAAAATGGTGTGCTCCTTTGAAACTCCCAAATCCTCGTGCAAAACATATCTCCTCAAGGAGAACCTCTGTAGGCTTATTGAAAATCTCTGACGAACTACTGCACCGTGATCGCATAGTGCTGTATAATTAATATACATACTATAAATTTACTTGGCACCCTATTTTATATTGAAAATAAAGCATTTAATTTTTTTTTTTCAAGTCTAACTCAAACACATGCATTTACTTTTTACAATACTGTCTATGTTTGCGCACAATTAAAACGTTAACCTTTTACAAATAATAAAGCTGAGATATTTAAGAAACAAGTCTCATTGACAATAAATAATTATTTATTCAGTTAATTGCAGCAAAATCTTCTGTACATAGATAGCGTAAATCTTAACTCATTAGTCATTACTTAACCTTTGTTATTTTCATCTTTATTTAACTTAAATTTTATTTTTTTAATAAAATTTTTAAATTACTCTTATTTTTCTGTTCAGACCTCATCAAAAATATGTCCATGAAAAATAATGTGGAAATTTTATAAAAGAAAAATATGTAAGTTAAATTAAATATGGATAATAATAGTAAAATGTTGACTAAAAGTTTTAAACTTGAACAGTTAATAAGTGACCTGCGGAAAGAGCACAGACCCACCATTGATATGTGACCTGCGCACGTCCGGTGGCTAAAAACGGAAAAACCCATCGGATCCGGTCATAGGCTGCACTTCTGCCAACAACGGTACCAGCTGATGCCTCCAAACGTGGTAACTGAGGGTCTACGTGTCAGCGCCTGTGGGCACCCCGGTTCGATTAGGCCCTCGATCGACATCTGTACGCTTCTGTTCCCACTGTACACGCTACGTACGCCCCATTACTGGCAGGGATCGAGAGTGCCTGCAGTTTTCCGTTTTTTTGGGCCCAAACAGCAACTCCATCTGTGAATTTTGCAACGGCCACATTTTCTTGCTTTTCATCAGTCTCAGAGTCCTGTGCTGAGTTGTTTTGTTTCTTTTCTCTACATAAGTGCTCACCCTGCACAGCGCAGTGGTCCGCCGGTGCAGACTGTCTTCGCCATTTTCTTCTCTCTCTTGGTCCCCATGAACAGTGTACCCTAGCTAGCTGCCTAGCTAGGATTTTCTATCAGGCTGGGGGAGGACGTGACTTGTTAGGGTTTGCTGGTGGTTAGGTCCTACTCACATGATCACTCACATGGCGAAAAGCACCACAAGTATTTGGCTCACCTGTAATGTAAAGCTGGAGAGTTTGGTTTATATTGGATAGTCCTGTATTAATTGTTTTGGGATAATATGTTTTCTGATTCAAAATCGAATTACAACTTTTGCAATATTTAAAGTATTTGCTGTCTTTTTAAAGTGAGGGTTTGTGATATTCAATGCGAATATATTTCGTGATTAAGACAATGGGATGGTTGAAAACCTTTTCACCATACCAAAACTCCGAAGTTGTGGTGAAAGTTAAGCGAAATTATTTTGTATTTTAACACGCCTCCCCAGGTTGAAGGCCCATTTTTGGACAGAAATCTGGACTTTACGCAGCGGTATAATTTTTTTTTAAAACCCGCAATTAAATATGCGCCCAGCAGAAATTAAATCTGGGTTGCTCTGATATCATGTTGAAAGTCCCTTCCACTGCACCAAAACTCTGAAGTAGTGGTGAGAGTGGAGGGAAATTATGTTGTATTTTAACAGAGATGATAAGTTCGATTTGATATGGAGTGTAAATTTAGTAAACGACGAATCTTAAACTATAATGCTGTAATACTGAACGGGTAAGAGATAAAAATGAACAGTCAGTTTAGCTACTTGGATTCTATTATTCAGAATGATAGAAAGATCGATAATGATGTCAAGCATAAAATACAAACTGGCTGGTTGAAATGGAGAAGTACGTCGAGAGTTTTATACAACCGTAACATTTCGTTAAGACTAAATTTTTTTTATATAACTGTTATTAGGCCAATTTAATTATATGGCACGGAATGCTGAGTTATAAAGAAACGTTATTTACAGAAGATAAGCATAACAGAGATGCGCATGCTTCGCTGGATTTGTGACAATACTATGAGAGATAAAGTGAGAAATGAAAATATTCGTGCTAAAATAGGTGTAGCCCCCATTGATGAGAAGATGCGAGAAATCGCTTACGATAGTTTGGTCATGTGCAACGTAGATTTACAAATGCACCAGTTCGATGAGAGGAGTTTATCAATATATGACGAGTTAAAAGAGTGAAGCGAAAACCGAAGAAAATATGGATGGAGGTGATACGAAAAGATATGGGTTCTAGAGGTTTAAATGAAGAGATTCTACTTGACAGGAATGAATGGAGAAGGTTTATCAACGTGATCGATCTAGCATGACTCTTTTTTGGTTCATGCAGCTTACCCCAAGTACTTGGGATAAAAGACTTAGTTGTTGTTGTTGTTGAATGATAAGTTTAATTTGATTTGGGGACGAATTCTACTCTGTGTATCTTACTTCATTTCTACTTCTCTTCTAAAAAGAGATATTTTTCGAGCACAAAAAAATTTGCAAGCTGCATTTGAGGCCATTCATTACTACAAGATGCTCGGCTGATTGATAGCAGTTTTTTGGAGTTTAGCATATTTGGATGGATGGAAATATGTGTGTTGACTTTGTTGCTGGTGAAGGTATAAATTTCGGATCGAAGATATTCGAGTTTAGCATTCTTGAAGGGATAAAAATATGTGTGTTGACCTTGCTGTTGTTGAGGGTATAGATTTCAGATCGAAGATATTCAGGAGATTTCCTTTCTACCTGACTTATTGAACTTGTAACTGGAGATGCTTCAGAAGTGAGTATGAGAGGATATAGTCTCTATGGCCTTTTCCTAACAAAAAAAGAAATAAAAATAAAAAATAAAAGTGTAAGTTGTGGGCTTTTGAAGAGGATGTATTCTAACAAATCCCTGTAGGGGCCGGAAACACGAAATCGAAACTTAGTTTTTCAGTAAAATTTGAATTTGAATTGCTCTGATACTATTTTGAAGCTCCTACTACTATACCAAAACTCTAAAATTATTATGAGGGTTGACTTTAATTATTTTGTATTCTAACACAAGCAACATCTTTGTAAACCAACAAATGAACGTTTGCATATTGGAACATCATAAATCTCTATTAATATTAATGTCAATCCAAACTGATGGATAAGATCTGAACACACATTCTCCCTGATCAACAAACTACACACACTCTACAGTCATGTCTCCAGTTAATTAATTTAAAGTTAAGTACACCCACCAACCAAAGCAACCGTTAATTAACACCCCCATCAAGCTTGAGAATCTCTATTAAACATAGTAAAACCACTTTAGGATAGGGATAAGAGCAGCTTTTCTAGTATCAAAGCAGCTTTTCTAATATCAAATACATATAACAAATCATGTACAGGTCATTTGTGTGGTTGCTTAGGAGCAACATCCTCTGTCTGCTTCCTTTATCTCGTATTGATGAGGACAGGATTACATAAAATGACACTAACACTCGAAACTCTGGCAGCTTCTTCTCCTCAAGAGAATATGCTGGAAACTTAACTTCAGCTTCCAACTTGGACTCAATCATTGAACGCCAACAGTTTTTGCTTATGTGGTGGGCTGTGGATTCCCCTAATTAATTGAGATTAACCATTTTTTAGTTAATTAATTTATCATAATTAGGTGGAAAAAGGTTTAGAGCAGGTATATGTGATGGACTTATTCTCATTTGAGAAAGGTGCGTGCCAGCTACTAGAAGATTGACTGCACAGAAAGATATGGGGGCAGATTCTTATGGATGACACTTGGGCTTGTTGTCAGATAAGAATGGAAATGTACGGACCTATTCTATTAAAAAATTTAAATCAAAAATTGAAAATTTTAAGTTTTAAGTTAAAATTGACATTTGAATCCGTCTATTCTCGTCTTTTCTGTTAGATGAATAGGGCTTGAATGCTCTTGAAGTAACATGAAATTTATATGTCAATTTCATAGTTTATGACTCCTTATTTTAATATTGAAGTGTAAAAATATTATTTTGTTGAAATAGGATCTTCAACTATCATTAAAAATCACATATTTATCTTTTTATGTGAAAAAAATAAAAGATTTAATAAAAAAAAACATATCGGAATCAGCTATTATGAAATCTCCTTATTGAAGAAAAACCTGTATAAGTTATTTCTCTCACTTAGCCATTTTCTTTGCTTCACCAGACTCAATGGGATAATCTGATCAAATTGAAAAGCGTGGGTAGAGAGAGGACAATTCCTACTTCGTTTAATATATAACACTTATTCTATTCCTCATAACAGTAGGTAGACATGAATACAACTTCCTCTATTATCTCTCAACCGTGCATATCTTTTCAAATCTAATAACTAGCTTATCTTGTTAAATCTAAATAATGTCCATATTACTCTTTTCATGTGGGACATATTTTAACAAGAAGTGGAGAATAAGCTTAGAACATATGGTCCATTATAACGATCTAATGCAATTCTTTTTTTGGTTTATGTTGTCTATCCCAGATACATAAAATAAAAAACAAAGTTGTTGTTTACAATATTATAGATACATGGAATAAAAAACAAAGTTGTTGTTTATAATATTATAGAAGTCGGAAACAAACTAAGAGCATTAAAAATTGGGTAATGGTATTTCACATTTACTGGGTAAGAATGTATTATGTATATCACCTAAGATAAGTTTCATGCAAACGAATGTCATGTGTCCTCTTATTTATCTGAAAGAATTGAAATGCATTTAAGATTTTTTTTTGACAACATACATGAGTCGAGTGGATAAAATGGGAGGTGCAAAATAGTTTAGACTTGAATATATAATAAATTTTAAAACTGATTACCATGAAAATGTCATGGAAAAGTGTATTTTAGATGTCATATTACAGTCTTTTCTCAAAAAAAAAAAAAAAAAATGTCATGTTACTGTCAATACATCAGCCACGTTTAAATTACCTATTAATCTATTATATGATCTTTTGGTGTAGATTTTGGGCCTTTCTCCAAAGAGTTCAAAAAATATATATATATATATTTAAAAAAATGTGGCAGTTCTTTATTTGTGATAAATAACCTTGGGCTATAGTTGGGCTAATTTGGGCCTTGTTTGTTCTTATCTCTGATTCTCTGTTGGGCTGAAGTTGGACTCTACAAATTTGGTTTATTTAGTGACAAATACATGGGGACAAAAATTGAGTAGCACCAGAATAATTAAATTCAGCTTTAATTCGGTTTAGAGTATAACTTTATATACAGTGCAATAGAAGAAAACGAGAAAGCTCGTTTCAAAATTTCTTTCTTTTATCTATTTAAGTTGAAAGAAAGGGTAGTCATTTTAATTTCAATCCAAAACTTAAGGCAATAACACGCAGATACCGAAGGCCCAAACAGACGTCTGGCCCAAACTACTTTTATCGATTAATGGGACAGGCGGATGCTTTGGGGCGCGGCTCGCTTCCGATTGCTTTTAATATTCAGCCACCAGGACTCCGCGTGTTCTCGCTATTTCCCCGCAAGGCGTTTTGATTTTTAGGGGAGCACACCCTTTTTCCCGGGGAGCACACCCTTTTTCCCGGTAAGCTCACTTTATAAGTTTCGGTCTATAACAAGTTTGTGTTTAATTTTTTTGTACGAAACTGTCATCTTTTTCAACCTTACCTCTCCTTCTGTTAAACCCGCACAAGCTGTTGGAGGAAATTTTTTTTTTGAACCTTCAAACCTAATACATTTAACTTGATCTACTCCTCTATTAGATCATCTCATAAGTTAAAGTCAAAATTTGACTTTATTCACCTATCATTTCCTAACAAATCCTATAGAAGAGGATTTTTTTTAGTTGGGTCAAACCCAGCGAAAAATGGAGACGATCAAAAGTTTCGGAGGTGTGATTCCATTGCCCTCTTAATTTATTTTTAATATCTAAGTTAGGGTTTAGATTTAAATATTATAGAACTGTGGTTGATTTTTTTGGGTTATCGAGTTTCGTAACCATCTGCTCTAGAATCCTGGTGTAGTATGGTGTTGTCCAGGTTTCTATTTCGGAAAAAGTGAGCTCTGTCCGGACTGTAATCCTGGCCAGAACGCCATTGTTCGGACTGTCAATCCGGACAACAAGCAATTAGTCGGAGTTATAGTCTGGACAAAACTAACCTTGTCCGAACCGTTATTCCGGATGACGTTATAATTGTCTAGGATTTCCACCCCGGACAGTAGGTATGGTTTTGAGATTTTTCTAAATCTATTTATTTTAAGGTCCTTACTAATTAATAAATATTAATATGCGGAAAATGTTAGTTATAGGATGATACTTCAATGCAATGCAGTCGAGTCCAGAATGAGTTAGTTGTTGGTTATAATTCAGACTTCATAACAAGTCAGGTATGATAACATAAATAACTATGCATATTGAAGTTAGCATATTTCCATTAGAAATCTTACTTATCTATTGTGATTTTAGATTTTTGCAAACAGAAATGAACTTTGCTAGTGGGTGCCCGATATGGGAAGGTCGTCAGGTTCGTCATCATGGTTTTAAAATCTGACACTAGAATCCAATATAAGAAAGAAAGGATCTGATTTGGTTGTGAACATGATAGACATCCAAGATTCAAAAAAAATTAAAGAATGATAAGGGTCACAGGGATAACAAAAAAAAATGTAGATATCTCTTTTCAGTTAAATGGTCAACAGATCTCTAATGGGAGCGCGAATATAAATTGACGGTTATGTCTGGTATGCATAATCAATCCTGTAGCAGAATATTTTGAAGGACACTCGTACGCGGGAAGACTGTCAGAGACTTCTGCTGTAATAGAGATATTGAAGTGTCACGTACTGCTGAAAGATATCCTGACATCTTTGAAGCTCAAGTTTTGACAATGAAAACAATATATAATGCATTAATGAATAGGAGGGAGAACGCAGATGCAACACTTGTTATTTAAAAATTCAGAATTCAAGTACATCGAGTGACATCGAAACAATGAACAAACTGAATCAGTTACGGAAACTCTTATGGACTCATCCTGCTGGTGTTGGACTTTTCCGTGCATTTCCAGGTGTTATTATCATGGATTGTACCTATAAAACAAATATGTACAAATACCCATTATGGGAGATTATTGGTGTAACCTTCATTAATATATCATTATGCATTACTTTTACCTTTTTGAAGAGAGCGGGAAACTAATTATGCATTGGCACTCAATAAGTTGTGTGGACTATTTGTTAATGAAGTGTATTCGAGTGTAATAGTTACATATATAGATTTAGCGCTCGTTAATGCAATTGAGTCCACATTTCCGACGGGCCAACATTTTTCTTTGTAGCATATTAATAAGAATAGCTTGGCAAATTGCAAAAAATTGTTGTATCAACAGGCTGAATGAGAGAATTTTTTCTCAATATAAAAGTTGATTATGTTATTTGATACTCTTTAGAAGTACAATGCAAATTTGAGTATCCTGACTAACGAATTTCGAGCTTCCCCAAATGCAATTGATTATGCTATAATGACATGGTTGAATTCATGTAAAAAAAAATTGTTGCTTACTGAACAAATATGTGCCTCCAAATAGATAATGTGACAAGTAAGCAAAGGAGGAAGGAGATTTCCTAAGGAGCTAGGGAGGTGGATTTTAGTACGTAGGAGGAATATTTAGGAATAAACGATTTACTTTATATCTTTTCAAAAGATAGCGTGAGCTCACCGTGAAAGTGGGCTTACTGTGAAAGTGGGCTCAGTATGAAAAAGGGTGCGCTCCTTTGGAAAAAACATGAGTAAGGGAGGGATTCTTGCAACAAAGCCCTCGCTTTACCTACTTCCCTTAGACACATTTTACACAGAGAGCCTCATGGAAATGTGTTTTACAAGTATCAGCCTCAGATATCATTATTTGTAAAGTATAGTAGTACTGCAATATCGGACTTTAAAATCGAAAATTTAGAGGTTACAAAAATATAAAGGAAAAGATTTTGTCACCCTTATAGTGTGTAGGCGCATTTATTGTTGGATGAGACTCTAACTTAAGAGATTTTTGATACACTTAAAAAAAAAAAAAAATGTAGTAATCATTTTTAAATTTTTTGAATTATCTTAAATCTCACAAATAATTCTCTTGATTTAAAATATATTATTTATTTTTAGACTTTCAAAAGTTGCTTTAAATTCCTTTTCTCATTCAAAAATAAAAACATACGATGAGTTCTAATTCGAATACTACTGAGAATTATTGTAGAATATTAGAATTCTCAATTTGATAACTTGATATCGACTATGGTACTAGTACTAGAAGTTCTTAATCAATAAGTATTAAATGATTGAATTTAATCATTGTTAAAACTTATATATTTAAATCTAATTTTATTAGAAAACTAGATATTTAAGGGGCAAGTACTAAAATGGAACAAGCATTATTTTTAATGAAATGAAAAGGTTCTCATATTTACTCTTTCACAAGTGTATATATAAACTAAATAAAAATATATACAATAAAATATTTTAAGATGCAAATTTAAGTATACATGCAAAAAGTTTGGATAAGAGTAAGAATTGAAAAATAAGTGAAAGAATATATTAATGGATTACTTTATATTCGAATTGATAGATGCTACATATGAACTTTAAAAAAAAAAAAAATATGTATCCATTGTATATTAAATGCTTGATTGATTTCTATTAGTAATAAAAACTTGGCACCAAAATATATGGGGAGTTTCCGAAGGAGCACAACACTTTTTCTAGTGAGCCCACTAAGAAAAAGGTGTGCTCTTTTATAAACTTCCAAATATATATGTATAAGAATTTAGCATTTGTTTCCTGGTTGAATAAGGAGTGGGGTTAAAGTAAAATTTGCTTTGTCATACAAAAAAAATTATGTTTGTAAAATCCATAAAGGATACGTGGTATCTGCAATTTGCCTCCCAACAGAAAAATAATACCTGTCCTCTCTCGGAGCAGCCCAGAGATCGTAACAAACTGGAGAGGGAGGGCGAGAGATAAGCACAGAGACAGAGAGGAGAGAGAGAGCATGATATAAGTACCCAGACCCTTCTTCTCTCTCTCAATCGCGCTCCGATCTCATCGGATCTCAATTCTTTGCTATTTTTGGAATGCATCTGTAACCCTAGTTCCTCCTCCTCCCCTTTAGCCTAACCCCCAAAACCCTAATTCGTCCCCGATCCAAACCCTAGCCCTAGTTTTCTCTCCCCATGACGTCGGACACTGCCGATTCGTCGTCGATCTCTTCGATCGAGGCCAATGCCGCGGCGGAGGCCCGCGGTAAGCGACCGGTGTGGAACGTGCCATCCAACGGCGCGAACGAGGTGGGCCCCGTCATGGGTGCCGTCTCCTGGCCTGCTCTCTCGGAGGCCGCTACCACAGCCAAGGCTTCCCCCAAATCCTCGTCGTCCGATTCGCTCAAGTCGCTGTCCGATGGCTCGACCTCTGCCGCCGCTTCCGTGGTGAGATCTCATCGTAAAAGTTTGATCTTTTTGCTTTTTTATATTTTGAAGTATTGGGATGCTTTTTTATATTTTGAAGTATGGGGATTGATGGGTTAGAGTTTTGAGTTTGATTGACGTTAGAGGTTACAAAGTTGCGATTTTGATTGAAACCAGTATCTAAAGTTTCGATTCTGATGGGAATTAGATGTTCTGATTTTTGATGGGAACTATATGAGAAAGCGATCCAAAAGTTAGGGTTTTTGTTGTGTTTTGATGTGACAGGGGCCATTGATATCGTCTCCTATTGCAAAACCAGCTAATAGTGCTCCAAGCCCTAATCCCATTCAGAATCCAATGCCTCCCACTCGGCAGAAATCGTTGAAACGTGGTGGCGGTAGCAGTAGCAGTAGTACTCCAACTAATGGTGGAGTTGGGCCGGCACTGCTGCCGCCTGCCTCGACTGATATTGTCCAGACCCATCCAGACATGCAGGGCGTCCCTGAACCTTCTCCAAGAGGTTCCAGGAGTGTTGGGCCCACACAACAGCTCCATGGCGGGGGTGATCAGCATCGGGGTTATGGCAACCATAGGAGGGGGAACTATCGTGGTGGGTCCCACCACAACCACGGGAACCGACGTGACCAGGAAATGAGTAATCACTGGAATGCCCATGTGCAACATCAGCATCCACAACAGCGTGGAGGGCTTCGGATGTATCCGAGGCCACCATCTCCTGTGCCGGCGCCCTTTTACCCGCCGTTCCGGTCTTTTGTTGGGAATGCCATGGGCTTTCCAGGTGAGTTAGTTGGCATACTGAAGTTTTGATAATTATCTTTCCTCATATATTTTGTGATTAGATTTTTTTGTTGCATGTTATCAGATGTGCCTCCACCTACACCTATGTATTTTTATGCATCACAACTACATCCCGAGTCTATTGGTGGTATCCCGCCTTTTGTTCCCTATCCTGGACCACCTGCCATACTTTTTCCGGCAATGGATCCACAGCGTGATATGTTATTGAAGCAGATAGAGTATTACTTTAGGTAATTTTGTTATGCAAGGCTGATTGGATTTCTGCTTGATTCTATGAGTCGCTGGTTTAAGTTAAAATATTCAATATTTTATGCTTGCAGCGATGAAAATTTATGTAAAGATCCATTCTTGCGGCAGAATATGGATGAACAGGGTTGGGTTCCTATATCCTTGATTGCTGGCTTCAAGAGAGTGAGTTTTATTTGGGCTTTTTAATTTGTGAAATGCATTTAAATCTTTCTGATCTCCTTTTGTAAGTTTTGCAGTTCAATCATTCTTATAGGCATTCCTATTTGGTGGTATTTTTATATGGTGTCTTTAATCAACTAGAATTGATTAAAATCAACTAGAAAAGTACTATATACATTGTTATATGTCCAGTATTTCTTGGCCATTCTCCAATTTTTTTTTTTTTTTTAATCCTCACCCTTAAGTAATGAGGATGATATTTGCTAGCTGAATTAGAAATGTTACATGTATTTTTCTTTGTAACACGTTGATTACAAGTTACATTTAGATTGTGGTAATACTGTTATATGCTGCAAGTACACCTTATTCTAGGATAATTGAAAGAACAAGTTTCTGTTTCTCGAAGATATTACATAATACATACATTGATGTAAATGTAAATTTTGTGAACTTGCTGGTTGATTGCTTTGGTGAAAAGTTGCAATATTATGATGTTAGGCATACAAGAATTAAACATACAAGAGTACATGGTTAAGTAGCTAGTAATTCATAACATGTATAATCTTATATATTTTAAAAAATAAATAAATCATAACATGTGTATACAAGAGATTATATGTAGTAGATTCTAATTATACACAATCACCCCCAGAAGCAACCAAATAATATACTTTCAAGTGACGTGGAGACTCTAGGATAAAGATCTCCACTTTAAAATGGTTTTAATATGTTTTATAGGACATTCAGTGTCTTAGTAACTTTAACATTGTTTTCTCTTGATGTTGTGCCAATTATTTATGATATAGCTGGTCTTTTACATCATCTCTGACAGTAATAATTTGGTTGTTTGAACATGCCAATAATTTTATATTGTTTGGTTGAGGCTTTCAAATACTAAAAAAAGAAAGTTGTCAGAATTAATTGTAATTTATTTTATCTAAGATCTGCTCAAAACCCATAGTTACTAACTTTATGGTTGTAAATTGTTTCCACGAAAAACAGCATTTGAAAAAGAAATTAATTGTTATGTGAAAAGTTCTGCTGTGCTTATTTTTAAACAGAATCTTGCCCAAATAATTGAGTTTTAACAACTAATTGTAATATTGTATACGGGAAAGGGAACAGGAGAAAAAAGGGTTTCAGTTGTAATGCTAGTTTTCTTACTGTAGATTGAAGGGGTATTCGAGGGAGGGAATTCTACAACAGAAGGGATTTAATATGCTAGTTGAGCTAGACTCATATATGTGCTTTCTTTAATTTATATATATTTCTAGAGTCCACTGTTACCACGTTTTGCTTATAGGCATTATTTATTAAATTTAGGTTTGCACACTGTCTAGGTTGGTACTTCATATTGACAGAACTCGAGAATTCTTGGAAACCACTAATTTCGGTAATGATGATCAAACTCAAGTTGAGGTTAGAAGCTCAATGGAAGAAAAAACTGTTGGTTGATATATTAGGATGAGATATTGGAGCTTTATGTTAGACGATATTGCAAAAATCGACTGATATGTACATACAATGATACGACCTCCTTTTATCATCATGGTTGATCCCAAAAAACAATATATATAGGAAATTTATTTAGTGTATTATGGATATTTAGAACAATGATCACTATTGTTTAGAGTTGACACTTAAATGATATATCAGTAGCAAATACAAAGCAACATACTATTTAGATGGCCTATCGGTCTTGCTTGAGTTTCCTATGACTATTTATAATAAGGTGCAGGCCAGCCCTGTTTCAAACGGCAAAATTATATTCTGAGTTGACTACCAAATTAGTTCCATAAGCGCATGGATAATAATTTGAATCCATTTAATTGGAGTGTGCAATATCTTGTCTAAAATTTGTAAGCTTGAAATTTTATAAACTTGTTACAATATATACATTGTCACGTTGAGAGTTTGTTGAAAAAAGAAGTATGTGCAATTTTGGAGTATTATATGATACATATAGTATTGACACCTTTATCTTGAAGTCATGTTGTGTCAAAGACCTGTAAGACAAATGTGATGATACATATATCCTAGTATTTTTTTAAAAACACTTTGTAGCATGTATTTGTGTCGGTGTTGTAGGCTATGCTTGGTTTGAAAGAAAGTGAAAGGAAAAGAAATGGAAAGGGAAAGAGAAAAGAAAAGGAAAAGGAAAAAAATAAGATTCTCTTTGTTGTTTGATTAATGCTGTGTTTGGTTTGAGAGAAAATAGAAGAAAAAGAAAGAGAGAAGGAAAAAGAACAGAAAGAAAAGGAGATGAAAATTGAATTTTTCTTGATGTTTGGTTAGTAAGAAAATATTTTCTCTTCTTTTAATTATTCTCTCAAACCAAAAAATAGAAAATATTTTATTTCTTATTTTCTTTTCTTTTCCTTCAATTTCTCTCAAACCAAACAGAGCCCAAGGGAGAAATATAAAAGAAACTTTAAAACTAGGTTTGGAAGAGATAATTGAAGTGAGAAGCATAAGCTTATTTTCTTTTACTTTCCTCCATCTTTCTTGTTATTTGACTTTTCTCTCTAACTAAATAATGGAAAACAACTTCCTTTCTTATTTTCTTTTTCATTTCATTCACTTCCACTCAAATCAAATAGGGCCGTAGTGTCTGTGCAACATAATATATGATACTCTTAACTTGACCTCTGTGCTCACAAGAAGACTGTGAGAGGTTGATCAGTGAATGATGCTCATTTGCTCGTCCATTCTTGGGTTCTAGTTTATTGTTATTGGCACACATTAATTTGGTATGCGGCACAAAAACGGATACGGATGAGTTGAATAACCCCTGCAAGGGTTGTAGCATTGTTTTGTTCGCTTAGTTAGAAAATATATATTTATTTGGAACATGGAACGATTTCTTGATTCTTGTGTAACTATAGAGAAGTTATGATTATTTTCTCGGCTTATCTTATTTTTAGATACAATCATGTGTATATTAGTCAAATTACAAAATTTAACTTTGATGTGCTTTTTCTCCATCCTGATAAACTCTTCTTGTTGATATACTTATGGTCTTGTCAGCAAGAGGTCAAGGCATCATACAATTGCTGGACAACAAAAGAGCGGTTAAGGACTTAACCCGGGTTAAATAAATTTATATACATTTCAAAATGTTAGGATAATGTTTTTCTTGAAAATTGGTAACATGTTTTTTAAGAGATAACTTGGATTATCTTAAGTCTCTTAACCTAACTATATAGATGGGTTAGCAAATTCCTATTTAGCTTGGTTAAATGTTCTAGTTTGTTAACCTGATAGTTTAGACCTCTTAGGCTATGCTTGGGAGTTTAGTTTTGAAATGTTTTGAAGTGTTTTGAAGGGATGTGTTATGAAGTGTTCATAAGAATAGTTGCTTGTGAGTTTTTGGATGAGTGTTTTGAAGTATTTTTAGAACACCCAAAACACCCCAAATCGGGGTGTTTTGGAGCGTTCTGAATTATTAATCCAAAATTATCTCTCTTTTCCTTGTTCTAATTCTCTTCCACGTACTTTTCTTTTTTCTAACCGGTAATAAATGTCTTTTCCATATTTATGAAACCCACTAAAGCCCATGAGAAAATCAAACTCCCAAGTATAAGTTTGAACACCCCAAAACTAATGATCGGAACACCCAAAACACATTTCACCAAAACACTTTAACACACATGAAAACACTCCAAAACACTTTCCTTTTGACAACCAATCACAGCCATAGTCAAAAGACTGTTTCAAAATGCAAAACTGGATTAAAGGGCCTTAAGCCTAGGTTTAACCTGTTAGTAGACAGGGCCTGTAGGTTTTAGTATATGTGTATTAGAAAAAATGTTCTTCGACCACCGCGGTAAGCTATCTCGTTCTTTACCTAGTTTCGCTTTTACTCTTCCAAGATAATTTTTCTTAAATCCTCTCAATCACCTTTTACTACTTTTATTAGTTGTCAGGAAATTAAATAGATGGTCTCATTATTAATGTTAATTGATTTGCCTCAAGATAATTAAAAAGTTTTGGAAGATCTGGGATTCCATGACATTGGTATCTTTATTCAGAATCACTAGTGTTCCACAATTTGGAATGTGCGTTTCTCGATCACGTTACGCAGGGGGTCTAGTGTTTCTAGTAACACCAGTTTAGTCTTCTGACTTGTGGGCCTAGCCAGCTCAGCTTATTGATAGTTGCAGTTCAAGTGATTTATTGTTTTTATTAGATTTGCTGACCATGTGACTGCCTAGTATTTGCCTGAATAACTTCCCTACCAGTTTTTCTGACCTTATCCATATGGAGACATCTGTTGGTTCCCTCTTCTTTTGCTATGATCATCAGTTTCATGTTTAGGGTGTTGAAACTCTGACGTTTGGACTATTCTGCTATCATGTGTTTTACTAGGTTCAAATGATTATTTGTAGCTTGTTTAATTGCAGTATAAAATTTCGTGGAGAAAACTTTGTAATACCTCCACTATACTTTTTGATTATCATATAGGTGTATCTTGAGATCTGTTGAAGCGATTTGAACCCTAATGATTTCTAAAGTTTGTAGTTCTTCCTTTAATTAGGAATAAGGAGAACTTAGAGAACAGGAAAATGAAAGTGGAACTTGCGTAAACTTAAATTAAAATTTACAATAGTAGTAAATAAATAAAATTGGTACAAGAATTGGATAGACAGCACCCACCTTCTATAAAATGCCAAATCTACTATTAATTTTTAGACAAGATGAACAATTATGTTCTTTCCTTCGTGATTGCTTGCCTTTTTGGTAAAAGGACTACTTTCCTTGTGCGTGCCTATTTGCTTATTCATACAAATATGAAGTTACGATTTTTTCCTATTTATGGAAGAGGAAGTATGAAGCTTTTGTCTTTTTGTCTTGATGCTTATTCTTTCCTTTGCTTAATTTCAAGCTCTTTTTAATACTTTTTTTTTTTTTTCAAGCAGTGCATTGCATTCACATAAGGTCTAAATTTGACGCTCTTTACATTTGTATTGGCGGTATTGGCATGAGATTATCAAGACTAAGGCCCTGTGTGGCTGTTGGAAGTTGATGAAGGATGAAAAATAGAAGTAGTTTCCAAAATGGAGGATTAGGAAGAGACCTCTTCAATAGAGTTATAGTGTTTGTGTGATTACTTTTGAAAGTAAGAAGTGGATTAGGATGAACATTATTTTATTGTCTAATAAAATAATGTTATATTTGTTAATTAGAGTAGGAGTGAAAAGTAAGCATGAGATATAAATAAAATATTAATATTTTATCTTGTTCCTAGAGCTTTGAAAACCGTAAGTATAGTTGCCACATAGGATCAGTATCATCTAAGTGGAAGTAAATTCTAATTTTATTTTTGGCCAAACAAACAAGTGAAGTAATAGAAGTAACGTTACTTTCACAACTTCTATTTTACTTCCAAACAACCCTGATATTAAATGAGGGAATACCTTCTTCCTAAGAGTAAGATGATACTTCATTGACCTGGGAAGGGTGGTTTAATCAATTTGTACCCATAGGAGGAATTTTCTCCTTTGGAGGAATGAATTGTTCCCCCTATTGATTGAATTGAAAGATTTTGAAGAGCAAATATAGTGCATAAAATTGGTTTATGGACTCTCAGGAGGGATGTTGAGCCACCAGAATATATCCTGAATATGTTTGCAAGGAACAGAAGAACTTTGTTTGTTCTGTTTTAGATGGATAATACAGACAAAGCATATTAGATGATGTTCAGTTTGTGTTTGCAAATTGTCAAAGGAATGTACTAAGAGGCATGGTCTTACAGTTAGTGTGGAAGATGGGTACCTAGCCTTGTGGACTAATTTTGAGTACTAGTTTAGAAAGCACTGGGACTCATCTGAAAGGAGTTCCTAATTGAAAATTAATTCAGATGTGTGCATTGAAAATTATTATAATAATAGTTACTATAAATTTGACGTCTTGGAAAGCTTAGAACTTGTTTAGATTATAGTGTAGTTTAGAATTATGTGAAACATTTTTTGTATATTGTGTTAGACTGCTTGTAGCTTGTGATGACTTGTAGGAATTTGGAATTTTCACTTTTTTAGACCCTATATATGTAAATTTGGAGTTTATGCACGGTGCATTAAAATCTGACGAATGGAAGTTATTTTTTACCTACAAAAATCCTTTCTTGTTTATCTCCACTTTCTAATAGGGTTAGTTTGATCTAAACACTAGGAGAGTCATGAACAGGAATGACTACTGCTTGAGGCTTCCTGTCAACCTGTTCTTCACCAGCGCCCCTCATCTCAACAAACGCTCGATGTTTTTTAATAGAATTTATGGGTATTTGGTGACATTTCTAAAGGGCTTTAATAACAAGTTACACGAGGATTAGAAAACATTAGCTTTTACCAAATTTTGGTTGGATAAAGAATTACCTTACCAATTATTAATAAGAAAATATTGAATATCCACATACTGAAAATGACTTAATTGTAGTGGCAACCATTTGAGAAGCAAAAGGTAAAAAAGCCATGAAGTTGTTTTCTGTCCCAGAAAAGCAGTAAAGAATGGAAATAAGAAAGGAACAAGGGAAAAGAAGAAGACAACAACTACTGAGCCTTTTCTCCCAAGTACTTGGGGTAGGCTACGTGAACTAAATTGGTTATGTCTGAGCCTGGGCAGGAAAAAGAAGAATGAGGAAGAAATAAAGGAAGAGTGAAGAACGGAAAGTGAAAAAAATTAAGGGGGGAAAAGTAAACTAATGTTAGGTGCAATGGTTGATCTCTAGTGAGTAGGCAAACAATGTTTTGGCACTGTTGGTGAAAAATCTGAGTAAGAGGTGCTTGATCTGCTGTTAATTTGAACTAAAATGTGTAGGGTATGCTTTTTTTTGGTTTATTAAAAAAGTCATGAATACAAAGTTCTAAATATCCAGATTTATTTATATGATCAGTCTTTTTCTTGGTAACTGTTCATCTTATTTCTGAATTTTTGTTTTGAATTGATTTATTGAGTGTTCTTGACTCACTCTTCCTCTTGATTATCATAAGTAGAACTTCACACGTTCAAGAAATTTATACGGTATTAATGCATCACTTCTTTCAAGGTTTGATGTTTCATTTGGTTTTCTATCCAGCATATAATGGGATTATGTAGTGAGGTAGATAGTTGATGTTAGTGATACATCTTACTCTACCACCTTGATCTCAGCTCTGATTTGCTTTCAAAAATGTCTTTTCATTATTTTCATTACTGTCTTCTTTTTGTTTTCTTCCACTTCAGTCATGCCCTCCCTTCTCTTCCATCTTTTGCCTACTTCTCTTCTTGTTTCCTTTATTTTTTGCTGATGATGTGTTATCTTAAGAACATCTAAATTGTCCAGATGCATACTTAGCGATTGCAGATGCTAGGTGAGGTTAAGTTTGCTAGCAGATCTGTTATATGCAGCTGCTTTTAAAACATGCATTATATTTTACTGTTGGCTCTTTGTTTATTGTCAAGGTGATACTTTTTGTGTAAAAGGGTCCACACACACACACACATATATATTAATAAAGGAGATGAGATAGACAATTCATCTATCTAATTTTTCGAATAGCCTTTGAGCCTGTCTAATGCTAATTAACATACAACAACAACAAAAACAACTAGGCCTTTTATCCCAAGTACTTGGGGTAGGGTAGTTGATGTTTTTACTAGTCAAATTTGTGGGAAATAAATCCAACTTTTAGTTAGTGGTCAAGCTTGAGCAGTGAAATTTGGAGCTCACCTCAAGTTCTAATAAGAATTTTTCCATCTTGTGGAATTTTAAACCCCTTTTGTTCAAGTCCCATTAGCAAATAGCTTTTATTTCCTTGTTGAAGAGCTTCTGTTAGGAATATTGCTTAGGTATTTAGGAGCGTTCAATATTCCTATGAAGAACAAAACACAAGAAGTGGCTTCTTCAACTATGATTCTACTATTGACAGGTGTACCCATAAGTTCTGCATTGCTCACTTCGAAACTAACTCAAATGATGCTCTCTTTAACTTTGGCCTCAGTTGCAATCATGTTATGAATGATTTATTTGTTAGTCTATGTTTTATTATGTTTTCACTCGTACATCTCAACAATCTTGTGGCTGACGGGCTTTTTTTGGCCATCTCGTTTCCTAGTTCTTCAACACTCTGGCCATTAGATTCATACATGTATTTAATATTTTCTTAGTGCATTTTGTATGAGTTGCATTAACTTGCAGACATTCTGTGCTAAAATCTTAATCTCTTGTCACTACACAGGTGAGACTATTAACTAACAATACGCAATATATATTGGATACTGTGCGTTTGTCAACAAAAATGGAAGTACAGGTAAATACATTGACTTGTTTACTATGAGGCAAGCTTGTGTTTAAACTGTTTAACAATTTTTATATAAATTTACATTGTTATAATTGATTTTTTTTTTCCCTCTACTTTTTATTTCCAGTCTTCGTTTTCTGTAGTATGGTAAAGATGTCATTGCTGTGATATTGAAAAATAACTTTTCTTTTGTTCTCCTGTAAATCATCCAATGTGAAATATACTTTGAATTTCTTTTGTTTTTGTTTACTTGTATGCTCTTGCAGGGGGAGAAGATTAGGAGGCGAAATGATTGGATGAACTGGTTGTTGATCCCGTCTAATCATTTCAGTTCAACTTCTAGCTCTGGTTATGCAGTGCAGTCTCAAACAACATCAGATTATGAAGCAGTTGCAGCACGTCTACAAAATTTCAGTTTAGAGGGAGTTGCTACAAATCATAATGGGATGAGTGGATCAATTCAAAGAGATATAGTTCTTACTAGATCAGCTTCTGGAAATCTTAATAACCAGTTTCAGGTGGTTGGAGATCCTAGTCAGGATGGGAGTGGACAATATACTGGATTCTCTGATCCAGAAAGATCGATGTCTTCCAGAAGCTTATCTAGGAGCGATACCTTGTGAATATGTTTTCGAACAACTTGGGACTAAGTCATCGATTTTTGCGCAAAATATTTGCACCGGCAGTGGAGGTTTTGGTGTCCTATTAGCTGAAAATTCTGGAAGTACGTTTATATTTATTTTATATCTTTATGGGATGTGGAGGAAATACCGAACTAATTTTAGAGTTCACTTCATGTTTGTATAGTTTGGATGGCTGGCCATTGGTTTTAATGGTGACATCTCCTTTTTAAGGCCTTTAAGGGTGTTTTTCATTGCTCTCTTAGGTTTTTCTTTTCTTTTTTTTTTTTTTAATAAAAATAAAGCTGGAGATTTGGAAAGACAAAATTTTGTACTTCCTCGAAGTTTTTTATTTTTTCTTATTATCAAAAAATATATATATACATTTAGGTATGATTTCATTATTCTGTAGTGCGGCTTAATTTTGCTTTTACGGACTGACTGATGGATACAGTAGTTTTTGTTATATATATATATATACTGTCTTATCGCTCCAAATTCATTCATTTGACATTAAAACTACTGCTGTTTTATTATGTGCATGGCAGAGACTTTTTATGTAGGTTGTTTACAGCAGTTGGTTCTAATTTGTGAAATATTATCAACTTACATAGGAGAAAAAGTTGCCATTGTTCTGAGAACTAGAAGTGATACAGTGGCTTTCCATCTGGGGAACAAAAATAATTGCTTGCTAAGCAAAAGTTTAGTACCTTTCAATTACAAAGGTTTCTTTTTATTAACTTTATGTAAACTTAATATTAGTCTCCATTGTAGGCAATGGATCCCGTTTCTATCACTCTACTATGGAAATAATGAACCGTTATCAACTGCTTGAGCTTCAAACGGAGTTTGTCATGGATATCTCCGCTTGAACGGTTAAGAATGCTGATGATTTGCATTCACAAGGACATCATGGATGTCAATGTCTACACACCAAAATGGGTTAAGAATGCTGATGTTTTGCATTCACAGAGGATATTATGGATGTCAATGTCTACACGCGAAAATGATAACGATGACTAGGAGCGTTAATTATGCGTTTACCCGTGTGGGGCTTTTTTGCCTCTTTCAAATTTGTAAGTGATGTCAAGTCGTGCCAGTATATTCATCCTCCATATCGTGTGATTTTGAGCCGACAGTGATTATGCAGATAAAATGAGTTCAAAATGAATTCTGCTCGGTAAGTAGATTACTGATCGAGTTTCATTTTTTCGGCTAAAATGAAGACAAGCGTTATGTGTATAGATATATGTAATCTGTTTTTACTCTGTTTGTATGGCCTGGTGCTTTTTCCAATAAATAAAAAAACAAGAGTGCAGGGAAGGGATAGTTACAAATAGGGATGAACGCGCATCTCTCCGACGCCGGCCAACTCATCCGACTTCAATTGGAATTGGTCAGAAGTTGAAGGTGGGAATAATAGTCAAACCGATATTTGTAACGGGATCAACGGCCGGAGACGGTCTGATTGTAGTTGGAGGCGGTTGGAGACGGGAACAGATCTCGAAAATAGATCTATCTCTCTACCCAATACCCACTACTAACTACTCTCTCTGTGGTCTCGGGAACAGATCTCTCTCTGCCCAACACCCACCACTAACTACTCTCTCTGATCTTGAAAACAGATCTCTCTCTCTCCCGCCCACCCCACCCCTCCACCTCCCTCCATCTCTCTCTCTCTCTCTCTCTCTCTCTCTCTCTCTCTCTCTCTCTCCCTGCTAAAAACTTGTTGGTTGTTTACTTAGACAGAGTTACTACCGTATAAGAATAATAAAATTAGAAAGATATGTTATCTACATGAACCAGAAAGATGATATTAGAGAAGAAATCCAAATTGATATTTATATATAAACAATTTACTTTAGAAAAGAATCAAAATTGTGTGTGTGTCTATATATATATATATATATATATATATATATATATATATATATATATATATATATATAATAGTCTAATTATCTAAACAGAATAATGTATGAATGGAAAAACATAATTAAAGTAATTTAATGGTTAGGAGATGATTGTATGCAAAAGATGATTGCAGATTGGATGATGATTGGTAGATGATCGAGATTAGTATTGAACAATATATCCTTAAAATAGATTCGCCCTCCACCGGTATTCTTCTAGATTACAGTAGACGTCGATCTCGCAGGATACAACGATCTGTCTGCAACAGGAAGGAAACTGTAATCCTATTGCCTCTGGCGAATTTGATTAAAGAACAAATTCTTCTTGAGATAGAAAACTATTGTCTGGAAACAGAGTTTTCTTGTCTGCAGAAGAATGAGAAAAGAAAATAAAAACTGTGTCTAAAATGAGACTGGACAAGATCTATTTATAGACTCTTTAAGGTACACAATTCTTTGTGGTAAAATAGTCTGAATCGTATTATTTGAAATTCAAATAGTACATGAACAATTACAACTATTCAAGTTGTCAACCCTTTATGTTTATCTTTTAAATATATATTCATTCGTCAAGTAGTGTATAAACTATTGTAACATTTCAAATGGTTACATTTACTTATATTTGAATTGTTACACAATTCAACCATTAGCACCCGTGTTAATAGTCACACCTTTCGAACAGTCGCACTCATTCGAACAGTCACATTCATTCGAATAGTAGCACATGTTTGGCCATTCACAACCGTTCATATTTTGTTTTTTAAGCCAATTTACATTCACTCTATTTATGGATTTGAATAAGTGAATATACTATAATTGACAAATAAATTCTTCTTAATTTTTAGCTCAAAAAAATTAGTGGATTCAAAGCATAAATTTTAACAATTCTCCACATGAATGAAATTGCTTAAAAGTTTAATACAGATAAAACAGAGAGTATAATGTAAAGTTATCGCATCGGGAGAGATGACTTTTGACTTTGAACCTTCCCTAGTGAAATATTATCAAGTTTACTCACTAACTAGTGAACACGATATTTTTGAACTGTTCAGTTTTTGATATAAACTAAGACAATAATATTCACACGATTTCTTTCAATTTTAACAGATTCTTTGTGTTGTGTCCGTTTTGGTCCTAAACAATCTGGTAATTCTAAAATGCTCTAGAGAACTTAGCCTTTGTAATTCTTATATAAGCAGCCCTTTCACACTAATATAGGTGATCTCTTATTAAGTGTATCCTTCTATACTCCACTTGAATTTCCAATATATAATGATCATTAAAATCTTAGTTTATCCTTGCATATTGTAAGTTAATTACTATTTACTATATGAATTAGATATGAATTATTTTCTTAGTGATTCGTACGAGTCGCCCCACAATTCGGCTGTCCTTTTGAACCTAAATCTTGGGATCTCCAATCAGTTAGGTTGGATTGTCATTATGGAGTTACTCTATCTAGTAGGCTATAATCTCATTCCCCTCGATAACTTATATACTTGATTTTTGGTCAAGCCTTTTGTTAATGGATCTGCAATATTATCATTTGATTTTATATAATCAAGAGATATTATTCAATTTGTAAGTAGGTATATTACAGTATCATGTCTATAACGTTTATATCTTGATTTTCTATTATACATTACATTCTGTACTCTTTCAATAACTGATTGACTATCACAATGGATGCAAATTGCTGACATAGGTTTAGGCCAAATTGGAATATCTTCTAAAAAGTTTCGAAACCATTCTTCTTCTCCAGCTTTATCTAAAATGATAAACTCAGATTTTATAGTGGATCTGGTTATACATGTTTCGTTTCATTCTATAGAAAGAAGCACTGAGCCGCTAGAATTAATTCATACATATATTTATGATTTAAAATATGTTCAAACTAGAAGAGGAAAGAAATATTTTATTACTTTTATTGATTATTGTACTAGATATTGTTATGTATATCTAATAAGAATAAAATATGAGGCAATTGAAATATTTATACAATATAAAAATGAAGTTGAGAACCAACTTAGCAAAAAGATAAAAATACTAAGAAGTTATAGAGGTGGTGAATATGAGTCACCATTTGCACAAATTAATGCTGATAATGGTATTATACATCAAACAACTGCTCCTTATACTCATCAGAAAAATAGAATTGTTGAGTGTAAAAACAAAATTTTAAAAGAAATGATGAATGCTATGTTAATAAGTTCTAATTTAGTCCAGAACATGTGAAGAGAAACTTTGTTTTCTGCCAATTATGTTCTCAACAAAATACTCCAAAAGAAATTGGATAAAACACCTTATGAATTATGGACAGGTCGAGTACCAAGTTATAAATTTTTAAGATTGTGGGGGTGTTTTGCAAAGATTGCAATTCTTACTACTAAAAGGACTAAAATTAGATCTAAAACTATTGATTGCATATTTATTAGATATGCACATAATAGCAGTGCATATCGTTTCTTTATTTTCAAATCAGATCTTCTAGAGATACATAAGTATTTATTCTGTCTAATACAACCAACAATCTTAAAATCGAATTTTTAAATAGATTTGAATACTGTTGTGTAACTAAAGAAATTTTGTTCTTTGTCATAATAGTTAGAACATATAGTATTTCATATCTAAATTTATTTGCTTTTAGAAATAGAATGTAGTTACATTCTGTTTAGAAGAAAAAAGATTTGTTTAAGAAATCTTAGTTGATATTGTGGTTTGAAGTAAGAATTAATTTTAAATTTTTCTATTAGAGAGTTACAATTTGTTACAAAATTAAGATAGATAAATTTTGTGTCTGTAGATAGCCACTGTATCTACATCTGACATGTCCACTATGGTAACTCCTATCATGGTTACTCCAATTGTGCTCTCAAGCCAGTATGAGAAATCAGAGAAATTCAGTAGTACATATTTTAAGAGATGACAATAGAAAATGTTGTTCTATCCCACTACACTAAATCTAGCCAAGTACCTAAAATAGACTGTGCCGACTCTTGAAAAAGATGATCAGCAGTCTGCGAAAGCGGTTGATGCATGGAACATGCTAATTTTCTGTGTAAGAATTATATCTTCAATGGATTGGACAATATACTATATAATGTATATAGTTCAATTGCAACTGTTAAGGAACTTTCAGAGTTTTTAGATAAGAAATATAATATAAAAAATATCGGTTCCAAGAAATATATAGTCGGTAAGTTACACAATTCAACAATTAGCACATATTCTAATCGTCACACCTTTCGAACAGTCACACTTATTCAAACAGTCACACTCGTTCGATTAGTAGCATATGTTCGGCCATTCAGACTCATTCATGTTTTGTTCTTTAAGCCAATTTACATTCACTCTATTCATGATTTGAACAAGTGAATATAATGTAATTGATAAATATATTCTGCTTAATTTTTAGCTCAAAAAATTAACGGATTCAAAGCATGAATTCTAACAAAATTAAACTTCGACTGTCTCTATCGGAATCCGCCGACCAACCTAGAGTTAGTCAGAGTTTGGTTGGATTCCGATGAGTACTCCGATCGGAGCTCACCTCCTCCTTTTGGTCGGAATCAGTCAGAAATCTTTGACAATTGTCTCCTCCTACCGATTGTACATCCCTAATTACAAATGTAATCCTTTTATTTTTTTCCAAATTAATTTCTATATCATATCTCTATAGTCCTATTGAGTAGGTGTGTTAGAGAATGATATAAGTTTCAAGATCAAGGGCCAATTGTTTGTCTGTTTTATTCAAAAATTTAAATTAGAAAAATATTTTTTTTTTTTTAGATTTTTCTAAATTGAACGGACAAAAAATTTGTACTTAAATCCGTTCATTATCGTTACCATCAGGCAACCATTGTCTCATGCGGTGCCGTGTATCAATGGGCAGGGAGCCGGGCCTCTCGCAAAATGGGAAACAAAGCAAGAAGACAGCTCTAATTTCTTTGACAGCCTGTCTCTTTAATTACCCAGTACCATTCAAAACTAGCCTACCACTATTCTCTAGCTATTTCTTTCGCTATTCAATTTGTACGAATGAATTAATGATGCCCTTGATACTGTGAAGCAATTGATATAACAGTATGCTGTATGCTGTACAGTACAGTAGTACTCTATTTATTATTAGGGGTATTTACAAATTTTTCCCTTAAATCTTTATAGATTATAATTTAGTCCCCCACATTCTCATATTTAGAATTTAATCCCCAAATCCTTTAAATTACTACAATTTAGTCGCTTAGTTTATATTTTGGCTCAATTTTCCCTCTTTTACCATTGATTTGCTTCACTTAATTCCCCATTTCCTCTTCCCCTCTCTTCTTAGTTCTTATTTTGTTCCCCCTTCTTCTTCTTTTCTCTTTATTCATTTATTGGGTTCTCCCTTTTTATATTGAGATCAAATGTATTATTCTCCATTAAATGTATTAAACCTAGAAATGAATTTATCTAATATAGAGAGGAAGAACCCAATAAATAAATTTATATTGTGACTTAAAAGTTTAATACATTTAGTGGAGAATAATACATTTGCTCTCAATATAGAGAGTGAGAACCCAATAAATAAATAAAAAAAAAGAGAAAAGAAGAATAAGGGTGAACTCAATAAGAACTAAAAAAAGAGAGGGAAGATGAATTAAGTGAAGAAAATCAGAGATAAAATGAAAAAATCGGACCAAAATATAAACTAGTAATTAAATTGCAGTAACTTAAAAGATTTGAGAAACTAAATCCTAAATATGAAGATTTGGGAGACTAAATTATAATTTATAAGGATACAAGGACAGATCTGTAAATATCCCTTATTATTATTATTATTATTATTAAAGGAGTGCTATAATTATAATGGAAAATTACTATACAGAGTACGGAGCTATTAATTCAGTCAAACATTGGCTCGCTTGGCGCGATCCTTTTTCCCCCTCGAATTTACTCACTGGCGAGTACTGTTTCCCCACTTCAGCAAGTTCTCTTGTTTGAATTGAGAAGGGGCTGCGTGCAGTCACTCGATTGCATTTGCTTTTGTTTCCCAACACAACAGGTGGCTGTGCCCTCTGCTTGACGCGGAGAGCAGGGATGTCTCGTTGTCTCTGCTCGTGTCCGCGATAAAGAAACAAATGCAACAACGCCATCTTGGCCGGGCCATAACAAATCAAGTAATATTTTAAGCGGTGCAACAGAAACAGAGACAGAACACAGAACGAACATATCTATTACATAAATATATCATGCTTATCAAAAACTAGTCTCACAATTTAAGTTCTAATAACCTGAACATCTAATTGATCTACAAAATCTGTTGAATTCCTCTACATCATTATAACAAGGGATCCTTTTTCGAACTTCAAGATACTCGGTCTACGTAAGCATATTGCATGAGTTTTGACTTCATATCATGCAACTCCATTTAAATTACTACAATTTAGTTACTAGTTTATATAATTAATTTTGATTCTACCAAGAAAAAAAACAATATAATAATGTTCGAGGAGGATCCCGAATGCAAATTTGCATCTAGTATGAGGACAAATGCACGATAAAGTTTCTTAGATTGAGATGCCTAGTTATAGTTGTTTACAATGAAAATAATTGAGACTTCGAATATGAAGAATCCTAACACGGAGAGATGACCATGCCTGTTATTCGATGTCCAATATAAAACTAAAAGAAATTAATTATAATTTTAAAATATGATTTGAGTGCTTGACGGGTCCCTGTCTGTACTCTTATGTCTCTCCTTTTCATCGGAAAATTATAGAGGGAAAAAAGGAAAAAAAATCTAAAGGAGCACACCACTGGTTCTAGTGACCCGTAAAAAAATTATAAATTTGCCATTTTATTTTGTGATATTTTTTTGTTGTTCGTGATATTTTTTTTGTTGTTCTGCTCATGAATTAATTTCTGAATGCTATTAAAATTGTTGGGAGGCTAATTCTGAAATTGTTTGAAAACCGTTCGGAACTAATCTCCAACTCAAATCGTTTGGAACTAACCCCAGTTCTTCCTGAGTCAGACCATTCGGGACTAATCAGCTCATTCTGAGTGTGCTCGCTAAGACAAGTGGTATGCTCGGTTAGAAACTCACAGGACTATCTAAGTCAGGTGGTGTGCTCACTGAGACAAGTTAAGAAAACAGGGAGTTCTCAATAGAGCACACCATTTTTCTCCAAGTGAGCTAACTTTATAGTATTATTTTGAAGGGTTAATTACACTCAGACTCCATGTAGTATGGAGCATGTAACACTTAGACCTCCTGAAGTTTAAAACTCTCACTTAGACTCCTGAAGTATCTAAATTACCGTGTTTTAATTACATTCAGACCCTTGATCTAGGGAGTCTAAGTGAGAGTTTTAAATTTCAAGGAATCTAAGTGTTACATACCTCATATTATAGAGAGTCTGAGGGTAATTAACCCTATTTTGAAAGTCCGAACACTTACGAAGTAAGCTCGTTGGAAAAAACAAAAGATGTGCTCCTTTGGAAGCTCCTAGAAAACATGTCAACAAGAAAACACCCCACCCTCACCATTACACAAATTCAAACCCACTGTACTCCGCCTCTCCTCCATCCGCTGCCCATGACAAGCAACCACAACACATCCACCACGGCTCAACTAACTAGGGTTTCATCCTCCTCTTCATCGTCCTACTCCTCCTCCCCCTCAAGATCCTACTCCCCTTCTTCCTTCTCCTCTGTCCTCCCTCAAACCCCAAGAATCAGCACCCTGGACCAACTATGGAGAGACATCTCTTTCCCCTCTCCCCCTCCCATCTCTCTACCCCACCGCCCAAACCCTAACCCTAGCTCCACCCCTCCCTCATTAAGGACCGTCACCCTCCAAGACTTCCTAGCCGGCCCATTCAAAGATAAAATCCACTCCACTTCGGCCCCCGACGCCGGCGTCGACGACTTCCCTCTGCCGCTGCCGCCCCCCACCGCTCTCAGCCTCAACTCTACCCCGCTGCAGGATTTCGACTTCAACTCCGGCTGCCTAGACGACACCAACAATGCTCCGCCTTTCGTCGCCTCTCTGCCGACTGTGGGCCTTTTTCCTTTTAGTCCCAACGAGAGATCGATTCTCGAGACCCCTTGCCGCCTCGGCGGCGGCGGCGGGGATCGCAGGCACAAGCGGATGATGAAGAACAGGGAGTCTGCTGCGAGATCGAGAGCTCGGAAACAGGCAACTATCATATCTAAATATTAGGATCTCCATATTCGATATCCCAATTATTTTCAAGCCAGATTCTTTACTCTTACAATGAATCGATCCTGCAATAATACGCAATTTAAGCAACCAAACAAATCCTACCTAATTTTCTAAATTAAAGACAAAAATCAAAATTTTTTTTTATTATAGAAAATTGCGATGATTAACCAAAGCATCTTGGGCAGGCATACACTAATGAGTTGGAGCTGGAAGTAGCTCATCTGGAGGCAGAGAATGAGAAGCTCAAGAAACAATATGAGGAGGTGAAATTAAATTAAATTTCTCTTTATTCTATTTTCTTTTTTGGGTTTCTAAATTAAGTATATATATATAACGGGAAATTCAACGGCGGTAAAGGGATTTTTCTTCACACTCGCTTATTTGGATCAATTAAATGGGTACAGGTGGCGATAATAAATAAAAAAACTCTTTTAATCGCCTCTTGAGTAGCACTATGTGTATCCGTTTTATTGGTCTACGTAAGCAATTGTGAAGAAAGTAAATTTATCGCTGGTAAATTTTCCGTTATATATATATATATATACACAGTACTGTAATAAGATATACGCATTATATAATATTTATTTATGAATGCATACATGTTTCTTTGTGTAGCTCCGAATGACAATGGCAGCTCAGAACTCAACGAAAAGGAGGCTGCAGAGAACCTTAACTGCTCCCTTCTGAAGGAAAAAAAGAATATGGAATGAAAAGCCTTGGAACACTAGAATTCTCATGGTGAACCCTAACTAGGGTTTGCCATTCTGGGTCAGTTTCTTACGTGACAGGGGGCTTGTGTTTGATTAGAAATAGAAATGTGAACCCTCTTTCAGCTTATCATGTTTCCTTATAAGTATGTACATATGCGAACCCTTTTGGTATCTGCAGAATATATTTTATCTTGCGTAGAGCTAAATTTTTATTTTGGGTAACACACACGTGTGTCTATATATATATATATATATATATATATATATATATATATATAGTATATTTAAGTTAATTGTTGATTGTAATTTTTATGCTCTAAATAGAAAACATATAAAAAATCATGTGAGTTAGATATTTTTTTATTATTGATTAAGAGGTTTTATTTGTTCTATTGTTGAAAAATCGTTCATTTTGTACATATCTAATATACGGTTAAAACGTATCTAAAATGCTTGATTTTTTTTATATACTATCATTTTTTAATGTGAAAATCACAGTTAACGGTTTGAATTTTTTATAAATATTATTTATTTTGAGATTTAAATGTTATTTATATTGAGATTTATAGTGATTTCATATATAACTTTCTTGTTGCACCACTTAAGGTGTGCCTATAAATATATATATATATAGAGAGAGAGACCGACTTAAATGTCAAATCGAGCCCAGCCCGCTTGCATGCCAGCTTGTTTATATAACGATGCTTGCAATTAGACTATCAATTTCGTTACCAAGTAGTTTTAAATAAATATCACGAGAGAATTAAGGGAGTAGTTATTAAGTTGAAATTTTTGTTTTTAAACTTGTGTTTGTGTTCTATAACAAAAGTAACTCACGAAAAATATATTTATTGACGTTAAAATATCATATACTTTTTAGAAATAAGCTAACCAGACCAAGCTCAAGTTGGACTCAGAATCAAACATCAACCGTTACGATCGAGCGACGAGTCAGTCAATTATGAAAAAGACACAAGGTAAAATTTCAATGGTTCCAAATTCATTAAATCTGAAATATTTATTTATAAGACAAAAGAGAAATAAAGCAAAAGATGTCAGACATTTAGAATTCTTAGAATCAATGAAATAAAATCAAAATCAAATGACGGGCTTAAACAGAGTTTTTCTTTCCCAACGAATTTTAACAATTTGAAGACAATAGTTAGTTGTAGGGCCCACACTGTCGTATTTTACGGCACAAGAGGCAATGGGGGGGACACTAGATGAAGGAAGGAAGGAGTCAATAAGGTTTGATGCTGGGGCTTGAAATAGTCTGGCTGTGCCCTGACACGCTTGCGTGTCGATTGTTTAGAGGGCCTGAGATCTGCGTGCAGCTTTCCACTGCTGCAGCTGATTTGTTGTTTTCGTTATGTGTTCTCGTACGCGTACAGTCTAATATGGTAAGGAAAATTTATGCACATTTTTGTTTTTATAGAAGTAAAATTGAAATAGTAAAAATAAATTTAATTTTACTACTTCGTATGTTTGTTTAGTTAGCAATTAAAATATAAGTTACTTTCTAAACGACGATGTGGAGCCTACGTGTCACTATCATTTTTTTTCAATTTAAGCTGTATTTGTTTTTGTTTGCATAAAAGTAAAATGGAAATAGTATAAATAAGACTACTTTCACTACTTTAAATATTTGTTTGATCAAGAATAAAGTTAGAAATTACTTCTTAATTGATGAGGTGGCGCTTATGTGGTACTTCACTTTCAAAAATTTCTTTCTCATACTTTGGGATTGGAAGTGAATTAGGAAGTAAAGGAAGAAGACAATTTTTTTTTATATTTTATTTGCATGTCATCACTGTCTTTCAAAAGTTATATCTTTCTCTCTAATAAATAAATAAAATAATATAAACTATATTTTTTTAATTAATTAAATAATATTTCTTCACTTCCAAACACAAACTAACACAAGAACATCATTCTTTTTTTTACTTCAATTTTAGAAATTACTTTTTAATTTTAGAAGCTACTTCACATTATTTTTGTTTGGAAGAAAGATGGAAATAAAAAGTATTATTATTTTATTCTTTTATAACTTATACATTTTTTCTCTCTTCCATAAAAATAAATATTTTATTTATCTTCCATTTTTTTTTCTTTCAAAATATAATAAACAAATACTATAAGTATTGAAGTAGAATACTTCACTTTTGGAAGTTACTTCTTATTTTCTTCTTTATTTTTATTACTTCCAAACATCCAAATATATCCTTAAAGTTTTGGGTTAGACTGGTTTTTGATTTGCGTTTAAACCTCATCATGCTTCCAGAGGGTCCAAAGTTTCTCTCCAACAACTGGTCTTAAAGTCCAAGTTATGGTCCAATGGGAATATAAAGCTGATATGAAGGCTGAAGGGTTCAGGTCGCGCAGATGATTGCTGTATATTGACAGTGAAGGGAAGATTCCTAGGAGTTCATACGTGAGTATAGTCTCACATCGAATATGACAAAAAAGTTCTTGAGTTTAAATACAAAGTTGAGATTTCTACTTACCAATATAAGTTTTTGAATTAGACCGGTTCTCATCTAATTTTGGATTCGTATGCTTGGATGTTGCAAGCTGTATTATGTGTTTGGTTTATGGTTACAAGTAGTAATTAGTATCACAAAAATTTTCAAATATTATTTTTTTTTACTTTTAAGTGGTTTAAGAATACCATTTATCATTAATACTATCACCGTTATCAAATGGAGGAGGAAAAATATCTTATACAAATTTTCTTATAGATGCAATTACTATAAGTATATAATAGTTGCAATTGCAATAACAACTAAATGACAGATTTTTGTGATAGTTTTGAATATATATATGCACATACAGGTTGACTAGCGTACCCTCCTCGGATTGGCACGTTTTTGAAGCAATCTTACTGAGCCCGTTGGATTTGGCCTACCAGTCTCTACATATCTATCTACATGTCTAATAAGCATTACAGTACTAGCAGCGGATCTAAATTCATAGAGGCTCATTTATTTGTTCCCGACAATTTAGGAATATTTGTTGAGGTCCATGGTCCAAAACAATCCTGACGTGTTCCATTGATGGGTTTGATGTCGAAAATTGCGGAGAGCAGAAGCATCAGTCTGTTGATAAGTAACGTTGGCGTTGATCCGACCCACGTGATAAGGGCCGTGGACCCTGGATCAAAGATGCTCACAGAAGGGCCCCCTCATATCTAGTCAGAATCATGATGGCGTAAGGACTACTGGCCCGTGGGCACTGGGCCCTGCAACTTCGTGCGTCGCAGGCCCAACCTATCGAACTCCTTCACTGTTGGACTTATTATGCCCCGAAATTTGCTTCCCAAGGTTTGGGCCCACTGGTATTGTAATAATCGTTTGGACCCCTCAACATAAAGGATGTTAATGCTTTTCACTCTCCTGTATATAAGATTCCTAAGCATCGTACATTCTCAAATTTGCCCTTATTCCGATTTTACTTTTATTTTTTTTTATTTTTTTTAAATCGCAAATGTCCCCAAACCAGGGGAATTTCTAAACGAGCACTCCACTGATCTCCGTTAGCACACTTCTCTTGAGTCAGGATTAGTTCACGATCAGTCTTAAAACCGTTTGGAAATTAGTATCTGAGCAATTTTAGCCGTGTGCGGATATTTATTCCGATCAGAACAAAAAATAAGATTGCGAAATGAAGGGGCAAATTTGTAATTTTTACAACTTTTTGAGATGTGGTAATTAAAACTAATGGTGTGCTCATGATAAACCATCCTCTCTCTCGTCTCACAAAGTAGGATGCAAATTGTTATGGGAACATGATAGTTAATTAATCGAATGACGTAAAGTTTAGCTTGCTGCATTTATATATTCTTCTCACCGGTAGGGTAAGTATCGGTTCGGTTCGGTTCGATTTTGGAAAAAAAAACTTCTATCGAAAACCAAACTAAACTAGTAGGACTGAAACCGAAACCGACTGAATTTCTAAAAAAACCGAAACCGAATTTTCGGTTCGGTTTGATCGGTTTTCGGTTATTTAGGTTTGAAACTAAATATGTGATAAACACTCGTATTTTATAGAAAAGATAATAATTTTTTTTCTTTTTGTTCTTTTTCTACCTATTAAAATAGCAATAACATGTTTTTTTTATCAAAGATTTTAAAAAACATATTGAAAATAAATCAAAAAAATAAACTACAATTATAAAATTTCGGTTTTTTCGGTCGGTTTCAGTTGGAGCAAAAGCCACCGAAATCCGACCCGAAATCCGAAATTAATTTTGGTTCTTAAAACGAATCGAACCGAAAACCGAATAAACTGAACCGATCGATTCGATTTTGAGGTTCGGTTCGATTTTCTCAATTTTCTGCTCAGCCCTACTCACCGGGGCTTGGCTGAGTACTACAATACTAAATGAAAGGTTGGATAATGGAAAGTCCCAAATTCAAAAATAAAGAGAACTTTAACATATATCTAAATATGGATTCACCCTCTAAAAGTAACATTCTCCGATCTCTTTCCAAGTAAAGTTTGAACACTAATTCAAATTCATTCACCATTGTTTAAAAACGACGAATCAATGAAGTATGCAAAAATATGTGGGGAGCTCTTTAGCTATTCTCTTGTATTTTCTAAGTAGATGAATTCATATCTGGTCCTTTTTAATCCCTTATCGACTTTCACTCATGGTAACAAAGATCCCAAAGAGCAAAAAGCACGACCAATGTCAATAGAAGCCAAAATAATCAATAGGAGATACAACACTTTTTTGTTAAAATAAAAACAATTTCCATCAACACTCACTGTAAATTCGGAGTTTTGGTGTAGTGGCAATAACTTTAATATGATATTAGGACAATTCAGGTTTAAATTCCACTGGGTGCACAGCACGCCTAGGCCAATTCTAGATCTGAATAGGATATACCAAAATAAAATTTTCATTGCAGTTAATTAGTTGGCGAAAAAAATACTAAGTGGGTTGAGTGTTCAACGTTGGAAGAGGTTGCACCAACATAAAGAAGCCTCGTCTTCACCATCAAGAATATTAAGAATAAAAATAAGCTCATGCTAAGTGTCCAAATCTTAGGTGAGTTTGGGTTTTTTGCGAAATACGTGATTTCTTTCGTTACCTTTGATTTTAAGTTTACAATAATTTTTTAAAGATTACAATGTTTTTTTTTTTATTTAAAATTATAATGAAAGAATTAAAGAAAACAAATGAGATGATTTAAATCATCACTCATTTTTACAAAATATCGTAGGTTCTTGCAATAATGATGGAATCCATTAAGCCTGTGAACTCCGTTGACAATCTGACGTTGTTGAGAACTTGAAAATAGCATGCACTCAAGAGCTTGTCATTATGCGCTCAAAAGTACGTGACTTTTGGTCTCCCCAAATGTGCCTTCCACAATTCTTATTTATAAATATGAGGTGGTTAGATCACATGTTTTATAGATAAGAATAGAATTATACTATAATTCAATTAGATATTTGATTTGATTCAATTTGATTTGGTTTAATATACCTGGTCCTGATTGTAGATACTAAATAAAAAAAAATGTATACTTAAAAAATAATATATATGTATAATAATAATAATAATAATAATAATAATAATAATAATAAATAATAATAATAATAATTAAAAAAAATGGGGGATTCCCCGCGGGTGGGCCCCGCGGGAGGAATCCCGCGGGACACCTGCGGGATTTCTCCCGCGGGTTGCCACCCGCGGGAGCGCTCCCGCCGGTGTCAACCCGCGGGTTGTTTTCCGCCTATTTCCGTTTATCTGTTCCGTTTATTTGTTTTGCTGATATTCCGTGATCCGATTTTTTAGGAAGGATTGGAGTCGGATTTTGAGCTTCTTCGGTCTATAAAAAACAGTAGTTGATTCCAGAGAAAGGACTTTTGGACGATTTCGGGCGAGCTCGTGAAATTGAAAAGCGGAGCAGAGCCATCCCCTTCCAAGTCAGACGGTCCACGGAGGCACTAGCGAGGCTCCATCGCCACCCGAACCCACATAAAAAAGGGAATAAATTAATATTCCCGTTCTTTTTATTTCTCGATATTTTTTGTAATTCTCAATTATCTTTTGTAATCAAATAATTTTGCAATGGAAGGAGAAATCCAATTTTCGAGCAAACAAGAACTGGCGACCACAGTGTGAGCCTCTCTGTTCACAACAGAGAATCTGGTGGTGCAATCTGACTTGGTAGCGATCAGATCGGTTGTTGAAATGCTGGTCGTAGAAGTCGACCAGCAAAAATATGAGGAATTTCTTTCTTCCTCTGATTCGGAGCCTAGGCATCATCGCCGGGCGACGATAAAAAAAGGTGAGGCGTCATCGCCCACCGGAAATCAAAAGGCGTCATCGCCTATTAAAACTTACGAGGCGTCATCGCCCGTTGAAACTGATAAGTCGTCATCGTCTGTCAAGCATACAGTGTTATCGCCTGTTCCAAAGTCAAGCCAAAAGTCAAACCAAACTCTAACCCGCTCCCAAAAGAGAAATCTGAGACGTAAAACTCAACGAGCACGCCTCAATCATACAGGAAGGGTTGCAGAAAACTCCGGGACGGTAAAAAATTTCGGAGCAAACCCACGGATGGAGCCACGGGTTGTACCCCGCGAAAGCAACCCCGGTGCAAACCCGCGGGTTGCCACCCGCGGCATGCAACCGCGGCTTGCCACCCGCAGGTGGCAACCACAGGTTGCCACCGACGGCTTGCAACCGCGGGTGCAAACCCGCAGTTGCAACTGCGGGTTGCATCCTGCAGATGCAACCGCGGGTTGCACCCCGTAAATTTCACTTCGCAGAAACAACGATGTGTTACGTTCAATGAACACAACTCTCATGTCTCTTCGAGCACACATATGGTGAGCACGCAACATACACCAAGTATTTTAATCTCTCTATCAAAGGCGCGCGGGACTCACACAACTACTCAGGCCAGTGTGCATTCGAGAAGAATCCGCAGAAGGGTTGGAGAACAATTTAATGCTGGAAAAGAGCTTAGCCCTGAAATATTGCAAACTCTCCAGTATTATGAACCGAATTTGCGACGCAAGAGGCGTCAAGATGCAAATGGAGATGATAAGGTACCTCAAGATTTGAGAGAGTACCTCAATTGGAAGAAGAACTCCTCACAAAATATTCCTCACTGCCAATGCGAACAGTTAATCTCAACTGTTCTATCAAGCTGCAAATGCAAGTCAAAACGATCAGTTTTTGAGCGGATCACCGAACCTAAAAGAATGCGAACGGTGAAAAAGGTGTGCTCGGAAACCGATCTGCCTGTTGCCTCATCACATATGGTTAATAAAGGCAAAAAGGTGGTCGGAAACAACCCTTCAGATAAGGAAATCACTCTAGGGTCAAAAGGAGTTTCTATCGAACCAGAGGGCGTGCGCTTAGAAGAAGTCTCTGGAAGGCTTGAGAGACAAGAAAAACGTCTCGAACAGTAAGAGGAGACCATAGAAGAAATGAAACAACTTTTAATTGAGTTGTTATCTCAAACTAAAAAGAACCAATCCTCGTCGTCCGTTTCTGGTCGGCAGAAAGGAAAACGACCCGTCCAAATAAATGAAGATAGTGAGGACGAGGATGAAGAAGTACCTCCTCATTCAAGAGAGGAAGAGAAGTGAAGGTTATCGTCAACTCTCACGTAGAAAAAATGGAGAAGATGGAGAATCAACTACAAACTCTTCTTCATCGAAAGAAACTGCAAGAGGTGGGGGTAGTCTATCCCTATCCCATAGAATGGGAGACCGTGCCTTATCCTGCAAAATATAAACTGTTGAACCTTCAGTCATTCGACGGTAGAGGTTCGCCGCAACAACACATCTTCTACTTTCTGTAGCAGACAGGACATCTCATTGGGAATGATCCGACTATAACTAAGATATTTGCGAGCACTTTACGGGGGCCCGCATTTACCTGGTTCATGCAGCTAACCCAGGGAACAATTAAATCATGGGCTGATGTAGAACGTGAGTTCCTAGCCCGATTCTTTGAAGATGATACAAAAGTCTCTATACTATCCTTGCTAGCAGCAAAGCAAGAGGAAGGCGAGACGGTCAAAGTTTATGTCGAGCGATTCCGAGAACTTTCTGCTTGATGCCCATATGGCATGATGCAGGTGTTGGCAGTGAAAATTTCTAAGTTAAAAGGATTTTCCACAACAGAACGCGGAGCTAATTCAATAGCCCCGCGTTTGGTTACATTAACCCTACGTTTGAATAAAACGCGGAGATGTTTAATAGCTCCGCGTTGATTCCGCAGTCTGGCTTGTATTAGCCTCGCGTTTGAGTAAAACGCGGAGATGATCAATAGCTCCGCGTTAGCTTCGCGTTTTGGTTATTTAGCGTCGCGTTTTGATGCGATTAAAACTCCGCGTAAGCAGATAACCAGAATCTCGAATTGATTGAGATTATGATTCTGGGCTTATCCAAATACCCGAATCAAGTCTAATCAGAATTCCATCAAAACTAAGATATTTGATTGGAATCCTTGATGAATGCGAGTTCTATTTAGATAGAAACTCTTGCATTAACCTGGGGCTATAAATACCTTCTTGGTGAAACCCTAAAGGATCTTTTGGAAGTTTTGGTAAAATTCAAGTATGCGCGAGAGCCTTGAACTAACCAAAACCAGAGATCAGAGGTCTTCTTCTTTTTGGCATCGGAAGCCTCCTATCGATCCTTTGGCAATTCAAGTACGCGAGAGAGCCTTGAAGCCTTTGCTGATCATCTTCTGAAATCTTGGAGAATTCAAGTTACGCACAGAGCCTTGAGTTCGTAAAGATCAGAGAAAATCACCATCTTCTTTCTGGAGTTCTTGAGAAGTTCGAGTTACGCGAGAGAGCCTTGAACAAATCAAAGCCAGAGAAGATCGTCTATATTCGGCCGATATCTTTAAAAGAGAAGATTCCAACGTACCGATCGTCCAAAGGAACTACTATAGATCCCATCGCCACAGATCCCGCACTATTGTAAAAGAGAGAGATTGAAATATAAAATCCTCTCGTTTGTTCTTTTTTTTATATACCTTGTTCACTTTCATTGTAATCTAAGATGTATTCATTGGAAGGAAGCGAAGCAACTTTTGCGACGAACAAACTGGCGACCACAGTGGGAGCCATCTCTTTCACTGATGAAGAGATTGTGGCGCAATCGGACGTTGACTTGATCGGATCCGAAGTAGACACGTTGGTCGTTGAAATCGACTAGCAGAAGTATGAGGAGTTCCTCTCCTCCGGATCAGGTGACTTGGATGAGACACGACACTATCGCCGTATGTACTCCAATGCCCGAGTGACGGGTAGAAAGGTATCCACCGAGAGACGGGGATCCTTGGAGACTACGGTTATAGCGCCGGAGTCCACACAAGAAATCCCAGCCGAGGAAGAGCTTCCGATTGCCGAAGAAGACGTGGGAACTGGACTAACCAGGACCCAACTCCGGAACAGGAACCGGAGAGCGAGGCGTAGAGTCCTCAAAGCCCGCCTTGGACGCGGAGCTAATCCTAGAGGACGCGAGGCTATGGTCCCTCGCAAATTGGCTTGCGCTACCCGCGAGACCAATCTCTACCGCGTTAAATGCGAAGATACAACTTGCCTTAAAAGCAAGGAAAAGCCAGCGTGTGATTTTCCACGCGAGGCTGGTAATACTGGCGAGTTACGCAAAATTCCTGACACTCGCGAGTTACGCGAGTATAAAAATTATTCCAAGCCAGCGTGTGATTCTCCACGCGAGGCTATTACTGTGCCTAGCGAGAGACGCGGAGCCAGTAAGGGTTGCGCTAGTCGCAGAATACCCAAACTCGCGAGTTACGCGAGTATAAAAATTATTCCAAGCCAGCGTGTGATTCTCCACGCGAGGCTATTACTGTGCCTAGCGAGAGACGCGAAGCCAGTAAGGGTTGCGCTAGTCGCAGAATACCCAACACTCGCGAGTTACGCGAGTATAAAAATTATTCAAAGCCAGCGTGTGATTTTCCACGCGGGGCTATTACTGTGCCTAGCGAGAGACGTGAAGCCAGTGATACTTGCAATAAACGCAAGACTTCTGATACCCGCAAGGAACGTGAGGGTGATTGGCAGATAGTTGTCAGTCGTAAAAACCGCGCTAAGCGCGAAGCTATGATCTGCGTTAATCGCAAAAATAAGCCAGCGTGCAAGAACTTCCCTTCACGCGGGGCTATTATTCCAGAAGCTCAACTTCCAAGAACACACCAAGCCAGCGAGAAACGCGAGGCTAGTGTGGATAAGCGCGGAGCTATTCTTCAGGTCCGCAATGTGAAACGCGAGGCTATTCCTAAGCCACGCGAGGATCAGTCCGACCCCAGAGCCAGGGTTGATCAATCAAAGAAGCTTCAGTGGATTCCTAAACACTCTCAAGAGTTGAATGGACCTCTTGATTTCATGTCTAGAGGCACTGACCTTAGGGAGCATCTTCATAAGAAGAGAGGCATAGACCAACTTCAAGTTGAACATAGTTGCCATTGCCAGCAACTCATGACGACAGTATCAGCCGTGATGAATAACTGTGGCTGCAGTAAGAACAGGATATCTGTGTTCAACCGATTAAATGAGTCAAACCAGAATCCTGCTAAGAAGACAAGAACCACTCCCCTGAAACAAGGGAGAGCTGTAACTTCCAACATGGTAGGAAAAGGGAAGAAAATTGCAGAAACGGATGATGATTCAGAATCGAGCGATGATGAACTTCATCATATTACTCGACTAAGATCAGGAGCCGTCCCGCCCCGAAATTATAAAAAGCTCGCAGGGGTTTCTTACGACGAGGACAGCGATAATTCCGCTATAGCCTCGCCTCCATCCTCTACATCATCTCGACTGCAGAAGTCAGCGTCGCACATGGCAGATAAATCTGGTGATATCAATCAGAGATTTGAAGCTCAAGAAAGGATGATTCGAGAGCAACAGAAAACGATTGAAGACCTTAAGATGCTACTTTTAAAAGTTGTTGAAGATAATGCTAAACAGGGCAAGAAGACTCCAAATGAAGAAGAACAGGAGGAGAAAGCCCACTCGATGCATGAGGAAGAAGATAGATTTTCTTTCCATGATCCGCATGAAGAAAAGCTTGAAAAGTTACAGAATCAACTCGAAGCCTTGATGCGTAAAAAAGAGTTGAAGGAGTCAGGAGTCTCTAGACCATATCCAGCAGAATGGGATGTGGTACCCTATCCTCCAAAGTATAAGCCGCTCAAGTTGGAGCCCTATGACGGGAAGGGATCGCCCAGTCAGCACATCTATTATTTCTTGTCCCAAGCAGGACACTTAATGGGTAATTATCCCATCATGACCAAAGTATTTGCAAGTACTTTGCGAGTGCCTGCCTTTACTTGGTTCATGCAGCTGCCTCCAGGTACTATTAATACCTGGTTAGATGTTGAGAAATTATTTCTCTCACGTTTCTTCGAGGATGACACCGAGATAACGGTTCATTCCCTCCTTGCAACTAGGCAAGGGGAACAAGAAGCGGTTAAAGATTTCATAGAAAGATTCCGGGAGAAGTCCGTACATTGTAAACACGGAATGATCCAGGAAACTCTAGTCGAGACATGTCGATACAACCTTAAGACCAATGTGCTCCTCAAAATGGGGGCCGTAGAATCTAAGACGTGGAGGGACCTGCTCAAACAAGGAGAGCAAGCTGAAGACTTGATTCGCCGAGTTGAAGAGTCCCGCGGGCCAAGAAGTGCTGGGGGTAGTAAATCATATACCCAAAACAACAGCAATAAGAATAAAGGAAAAGCAGTAATGTCATCAGAAACTGCTCCTCAGAAAACCAGTCCTCTGCCAGAGCCGAAATCTCAAGGACAACGAGGGTCAAGGCAAATTAGACCGCAGCAAGAAAGGAATTACACTTTCAAAGCTGAACATACACCAGTCCTCTTTCACCTGCTCCAAAAGAAGGGAATGCTAAAACTTCCGGAGAATAAGAAGCCAGAAGATGCGGGTAAGACTAAAGACCCAAATTACTTTCTTTATCACCGGAATGTTGGGCACCCTACCAGGGATTGTTTTCCCCTTAAGAACATAATCCAAGCACTAATAGAGGCTGGAGTTTTGACGCTTAAGGAAGAGCAGAAGAAAGTCACTGCCAATATGGCAACCATAATGGTCGGAACCCACAAGTTTCCCGCAGGAGTGACCCCAATCCCTAAGGGTAAGATGGTCACGAAGAATCTTGATCCGCTCAACAAAGCCCAAGAGGGACTTGTCCCCGTAACAACCCAAAAGGGGGAAGTTATGTGGGTTCACCCTGATTTGCTGGAAGATGAACAATGGACTACTTCAAGAGGTCCAGAAAAGAAACGGGCTGTCAATGCCATTTCTGCGGATATAAAAGGAGAATATATAGCTTCGGGGGTATTCACAAGTTCTGAAGAAGAACCCGAAACTATGGCCACCCATCAAGATGGGGCAGGCCCTTCCGGTACTCGATCTGGAAAGACATATCTTAAGGACTACACCAGAGTGGATCCAAAAGATATCTATGCAGAACTCGCAAAGCCTGCGAAGCAGAAAAGACTTCATTTCCAGAAGAATTCTACCAGAGATGAAGGAGCCAAAGAAACTCCCTTCGAATTTGACATAATCGCGCAGTTGGCTAATATCCCAGCGCGAGTGACGCTTTACGAATTGTTGAGATTGTCAAAATCAACACGTGAAGCTCTAAGAGAGGCCTTGGCAGACTCTGGGTCGTTCCTAGCTCAGATTGTCGAGCCGGCCATCGAAGAGCGGGACTCTTGCCCCCACTGTCATCAAGTGAGGAGGCAGGTCCCACAAATTATCTTCTCTCCAGAAGACATGCAGGTGAGGAATATAAAGCATAATAGGCCTTTATATTTCACTGGATATATCGGGTCCACAAAAGTGGACCGAATTCAGATTGATCCAGGTTCTGCACTCAGCGTCGTGCCCAGTAGATTGATGCAGCTGTTGGGGATTTCCCTTCATCGCTTGACACCTACACACACTACCATCTATGGATTCAACGCTAATAATAGCCATCCTCTTGGTAAGATCCGATTGCGATGTCAAATTGGAGACTTGAAAACGGAGGTTACATGCTACGTAATTGATGCTGATACCTCCTACAATATTTTATTGGGGCGACCTTGGATTCACTCTCATATGATAGTTCCGTCGACTCTTCACCAGTGCATGAAATATTGCGATGAGGAAGGAGAGGTCCGGACACTAATTGCTGACAAGCAGCCATTCAAAGGGTTGGAAAATTACTTAACAGATGCTGCACTCTACAAGCCAGCACATGAAGCCTCCAATGACGGTCTTAGCAAGTCTCCAAAGCCCGACGACAGTGGCAATGAAGCCGACACTGAGTACGAGCTCCTTGGAGAAGATGATGGGGGTGATTACGAAATCAACCCTCACCTAGATCTTAACTTAGGTCTTGGTAATATAGTGGATGTAATAGAAAGTGAATGGGTTATTAATGAAAGTGTAAAGTTAGTCTATGAGCATGCTGTAGCTACTGAGTCTGAGCCCTCTTGTACCTCCACCGAAGCGGATGGCCTGACCGAACTTGAAGTTCTGGCGGCATATCATTTGCCCCTCAAGTCTTCCCTCCTCTCTCAATTAAAAATAACCGAGGATCAAGGGCACTTATTTGAAGTGCCTCCCCGACAGAAGTCCCAAAGGCCGATCATGTTCGGCAAAGTGGCCACGTCGCCTCGACAGAGACAAAGTAGTGAAAGTGATGAACAAACATCACCTCAATTTCACTTATATGAGCAAAGGTCCCGACAGATGATGGAGAAAATGGGATATAATTTTACCCAGAAGCTGGGATTAAACTTTGGAAAAGGGCGGCGGAATCTCATACCTTCGTTTAGACCGAGAGGAAAGAGTCATGATTATTATCAGAAGACCCGCAGGGGGTTGGGCTATGTGTCTACTCCACCCTCATCGCCATCCAAGGTTGAAGAGAGTTCTTCAGATAAAGAAGAAACATCTTCGCCCGACCATGATTCGGATATAAGCACCGGTGCTTGGTTTCAGTCTTTGACAGCCAATATGGTTTCAGCTGCGCCAGAAAGCGACGAGGAACCAATCGACGTTCAAGATGATGCTTGGGCTAGGCATATGGATACTCTCTGGGATGTCCGCTTTGAACAGCGTGACCCGCCCACAGAAGACAAATTAATACAGGTTAACATGGGAACGGAAGAAAATCCGAAACCCATTTTCATAAGCGACACACTAACTCCTTTAGAAAAGGAGGAACTTATATCTCTTATCAAAGAGTATATAGATGTGTTCGCATGGAGTTATGAAGATATGCCTGGGCTTGACCCTCAAATTGCCACACACCGGTTAAATATAAAAGAAGATGTCAAACCTGTTAAACAGCAACAGAGGTGTTTTCGACCGGAATTGATGGAGGCAATAGTTGCTGAGGTTAATAAGCTTATATAATCCGGTTTCATCCGTGAGGAACAACACCCAGACTGGGTGGCAAACATAGTGCCAGTCCGCAAAAAGAATGGCAAAATCCGGATATGCATTGACTTTCGAGATCTGAATGCTGCATGTCCCAAGGATGAATTTCCACTCCCCATCACCGACGTGATGATCGATAATACTTGCGGTTATAAGAGGATGTCCTTTATGGATGGCTTCTCAGGTTATAACCAAATCAAGATGCACCCGGATGATGAAAAGCATACAGCTTTCAGAACGCCACAGGGGGTATACTGTTATACGGTGATGCCATTCGGATTAAAGAATGCAGGTGCCACTTACCAACGCGCAATGAGCGCCATATTTAAAGAACACCTACGCAGAACAGTAGAGTGCTATGTGGATGACTTAGCAGTTAAAAGCAAAGACAAAGAAGATCATCTTCACGATTTAAGAGTGGTCTTCGATCTTATGAGGAAACATCATTTGAAGATGAATCCTACCAAGTCGTTCATGGGGGTATCCAGCGGGAAGTTTCTAGGGTTCGTAATAACTTCAAAAGGAATTTTTCTCGACCCGGAAAAGGTAAAAGCGATTAGCGAAATGCCGCCTCCCCGCAATCTTAAGGAACTAAGGGGATTACAAGGAAAGCTCGCTTATATTCGGTGCTTCATATCCAACTTATCTGGACGATGCCAACCATTCTCCAAACTTATGAAGAAGGGAGTGTCTTTCATATGGGATGAGGCATGTCAGCAGGCATTTGATGACCTCAAGGAGTACCTTACTAAACCTCCTGTACTAATGGCACCAGCCCCTGGGCAGCCCTTCCTTATATATGTAAGGGCCATGAGCATTACTTGCTCAATATAATGAGCACGGCCATGAACATGCCCTCTACTATTTAAGTAGAACAATGATTGGGGCAGAACAGCGGTATACCCCGATTGAAAAAGAATGTTTAGCCCTAGTGTTTGCTGTTCAGAAAATGCGACACTACCTTTCGGGGCAAACAATTCATGTCATATCACGGGTTAATCCCCTGAAGATTCTGATGACAAAACTGGGATCCTTGAATGGCCGATTGGCAAAATGGGCGCTCTTACTGTCGCCCTATGACATACATTTTGTCCCTCAAAAGGCCGTGAAGGGACAGGCAATCGCTGATTTCCTTGCAGACCATCCAATTTGGTCCAAATTAAAGCAGACATCAGAAGTCAACACAGTTACCAAAGAACAGCCTTGGCAAATGTTCTTTGATGGTGCCGCGAGACGATCTGCTGCTGGAGTGGGGGTTGTGCTAATATCCCCACATAAACATATATTGCCTAACGGTTACTCATTAACAGAACCGTGCACTAATAATGTAGCGGAGTACAACGCGCTCATTATCGGCTTAAAAATAGCTCTGCAACTGGGGGTGAACCATCTAGAGGCATATGGAGATTCTAAGCTCATTGTCAATCAGATGACAGGTGAGTATGAAGTCAGACATGAAGCCCTCATCCCCTATCATCAGCTAGCTATTGAGCTAGCAGGATATTTTGAACAATTCTACATATATCACGTATCTCGAAACGAGAACATTTATGCAGATGCTCTTGCCGCATTAGCAGCAACGCTGGCAATCCCGCTAGGTGAAGCTAAAAGCATCACCATTGGTAGCAGAGAACTCCTCCACCCAGATGTGGTATCTCAAACCAAAGAGGTATGCCAGATTGGCTTAAACTTAGAGCCCCGTGATTGGCGATTTCCGTTTGTGGATTATGCTTTGCATGGGATATTACCAGAAGATCCTAAGGAAGCCACCTCAATAAAGAGGAAAGCCCAAAGATTTTATTATGACCATAAACTTCAGACTTTGTATAGAAAGTCAAGAGGTGGTCTATTGCTACGCTGCATATCGAAAGCAGAAGCAGAACAAGTGCTGAGAGAAACACACGATAGAGTATGTGGAGCTCATCAGCCCGGTCCCAAACTTGGAGACCGTATAAGAAGGCTGGGGTACTACTGGCCGAGCATGGTTACGGAAGCAATGGCATACGCTAAACGATGTCATGCATGCCAAATACATGCCAATTTTATTCATCAACCCCAAGAATACTTGCACAATACTGTCGCAAGCTGGCCATTTGAAGCCTGGGGAATGGACATTGTGGGGCCAATAACTCCACCGTCATCCAGAGGACATCGGTTTATTCTTGCAATAACCGATTATTTTTCAAAATGGGCCGAAGCCGTGCCCATGAAAGAGGTGAAGACGACAGATGTGATCAAGTTCGTCAAGCATCATGTCGTTTACCGATTTGGCATCCCCCGACGGATTATTCATGATAATGGTCCACAATTCATCAGTCAAGGATTCTCTAGATTCTGCAATAAATTCAGAATCAAAGATATCGCTTCTACACCATATAACCCTGCGGCTAATGGGTTGGCCGAAGCTTTCAACAAGACGATCATCAAACTCCTTCGGAAGTTCGTCTCTTCCAATAAACGAGATTGGGATGAAAAGTTAGGAGAATGTTTGTGGGCCTATCGTACCACCGTTCGCACCCCGACTAAAGCTACCCTGTTCTCTTTGGTTTATGGAAGTGAGGCTGTTCTGCCTCTTGAAATCCAGATACCATCATTAAGAGTGGCTTTAGCCACAAAGATGACGATAGAAGAGCGCCATCAGCAAAGGTTGCAAGAACTAGAGGCGTTAGATGAAAAACGTCTCAGGGCTCAACAACAAATTGAGTTGTATCAAGCCCGAATATCTCAAACGTTCGATAAGAACGTTAAACCGAGGACCTTTAAACAAGGAGACTTGGTTCTGGCTGTCAAAAGGCCAATGGTGCTAACCCACAAGACTAAGGGTAAGTTTGAACCCAAGTGGGAAGGACCGTTCATTGTGGAGACAGTCTACTCCAGTGGAGCTTATCGCTTAATGAATCAAGACGGCGATAGGATGATGATGCCGATCAATGGCAAATTTCTGAAGAAATACTATGCTTAATAGCTCTGGAAGTATAAGCCTCCAATTTATCCAAGTTATGCAGATAAGCACTTGGACTTCTTCTATTCTGGTGATTTTAACCCACTAAAACCAGGTGAGTTTGGTTCTCAAGTTTGAACCACCATCAGTCTTTTCTTAGGCATGCGCATTGAGCGCCTCTGACCTAAACCTGGCGTATTTGGTTCTCAAGTTTGAACCACCTCCAGTCTTTTCTTAGGCATGCGCATTGGCGCCTCTGACCTAAAACCTAGTGCGTCTGGTTCTCAAGTTTGAACCACCATCAGTCTTTTCTTAGGCATGCGCATTGAGCGCCTCTGACCTAAACTCTGGCGTGTCTGGTTCTCAAGTTTGAACCACCTCCAGTCCTTTTTCTAGGCATGCGCATTGGCGCCTCTGACCTAAAACCTGGTGCGTCTGGTTCTCAAGTTTGAACCACCATCAGTCTTTTCTTAGGCATGCGCATTGTGCGCCTCTGACCTAAACCTGGCGTGTTTGGTTCTCAAGTTTGAACCACCTCCAGTCTTTTCTTAGGCATGCGCATTGGCGCCTCTGACCTAAACCTGGTGTGTTTGGAGTACCCAGTTCGAGTTACGCGAGAGAGCCTTGAACCGCCTCCAGTTTGGTTCTCAAGTTTGAACCACCATCAGTCTTTTCTTGGGCATGCGCATTGAGCGCCTCTGACCCAAACCTGGTGTGCTTAGTTCTCAAGTTTGAACAGCCCCCAGTTTTCTTTTAGGCATGTGTAATTAAGCGCCTCTGACCTAAAAAGTATGAATTGCCCAACGCTTCTATAGCAATGGGAAGAGAACAAGTTTCTCGCCAACCCATCATACTGAGGTAAAAGTATGAATTGCCCAACGCCAACTAGGCAATGGGAAGAGAACAAGTTTCTCGCCAACCCATCATACTGGGGTAAAAGTATGAATTGCCCAACGCCAACTAGGTAATGGGAAGAGATTAAGTTTCTCGCCAACCCATCATACTGGGGTAAAAGTATGAATTGCCCAACGCCAACTAGGCAATGGGAAGAGAACGAGTTTCTTGCCAACCCATCATACTGGGGTAAAAGTATGAATTGCCCAACGCTTCTATAGCAATGGGAAGAGGAGATTAAATTCCTCGCCAACCCATCATACTGGGGTAAAAGTATGAATTGCCCAACGCTTCTATAGCAATGGGAAGAGGAGATTAAATTCCTCGCTAACCCATCATACTGGGGTAAAAGTATGAATTGCCCAACGCTTTTATAGCAATGGGAAGAGGAGATTAAATTCCTCGCCAACCCATCATACTGGGGTAAAAGTATGAATTGCCCAACGCCAACTAGGCAATGGGAAGAGAACGAGTTTCTCGCCAACCCATCATACTGGGGTAAAAGTATGAATTGCCCAATGCCAACTAGGCAATGGGAAGAGAACGAGTTTCTCGCCAACCCATCATACTGGGGTAAAAGTATGAATTGCCCAACGCTTCTATAGCAATGGGAAGAGGAGATTAAATTCCTCGCCAACCCATCATATTGGGGTAAAAGTATGAATTGCCCAACGCCAACTAGGCAATGGGAAGAGAAAGAGTTTCTCACCAACCCATCATACATGGGTGAAAGTATGAATTGCCCAACGCCAACTAGGCAATGGGAAGAGATTAAGTTTCTCGCCAACCCATCATACTGGGATAAAAGTATGAATTGCCCAACGCCAACTAGGCAATGGGAAGAGAAAGAGTTTCTCGCCAACCCATCATACTGGGGTGAAAGTATGAATTGCCCAACGCCAACTAGGCAGTGGGAAGAGAACAAGTTTCTCGCCAACCCATCATACTGGGGTGAAAGTATGAATTGCCCAACGCCAACTAGGCAGTGGAAAGAGAACAAGTTTCTCGCCAACCCATCATACTGGGGTAAAAGTATGAATTGCCCAACGCTTCTATAGCAATGGGAAGAGGAGATTAAATTCCTCGCCAACCCATCATACTGGGGTAAAAGTATGAATTGCCCAACGCCAACTAGGCAATGGGAAGAGAACAAGTTTCTCGCCAACCCATCATGCTGGGGTGAAAGTATGAATCGCCCAATACCGATAAAGTAAAGGGAAGAGGAAAAGTTTGGCATTTAAGCCCAAACGTAGTTCTCGACAACTCACCATGTTGGGGAAAATAACATGGCTAGCCCAACTCAAACGGTAGTTGGTAAAGGCTAATCAAATCCGTTAATAGCTGGGGGTTTGCTAAAAATCCCATATTAAATTTTAATTTTTATTTCGGCTCGAGAAATTGAACATAAACGATACCGAGATAAATCGTTTTGACGACAGGTTATTTGTTGGGCAAGCAAATCTGTTTTGAAGCCGGCAAATAAAAGAGTCAAAAGAATCATCTTTTCTAAAAAGGTGAAGATACAAAAAGAATTTCAAAGAAACATAGTAAAGTTATCTCTCTCCTGTTTACGAAGTTCTTATTACAAGGAAGATAAAAGCGTAAAGAGAGATGAAACTATTGGCCTCCCAAAAGTCTCAGTTGGTTTATTGTCTCGTCCAAATTTCTACGATGAGAAGCCTCCACGGTTTGCTGAGCTTGCCTACGCAACTCATCATCACTTATTGAAAGTTGTTGCTGACGAGATTCTTCTATGGCACGATTCCTGGCTATCTCTTCCTGCTGAATCTGCTCCTGCTGGACAAGCAACATCTCCCGTTTCTTGACAGATTCTCCTAATCGGAGTTCATTTTCTATCAAGGTGGCCCGAGCTCTCGCAATCGTCTCCTGGGCTTTAGAGATGGCCGCCTGACTTTCCTCAATTCCAAAGTTTACCCTCTGCAGGTCACCAAGAACGGATTCCCGACTGGCCTGGAGCTCTGTCAGCTCCTGAGACCATCTCTCCTCCTGCTGCCTTAAAATATTTCTTCGAGATAAGGATTCTGCTCGAAGCCGCGCCAGCTCTATCTCAGTGATCGCCTCCACATCCGCCTGACGGAGTGTGTGTAGCGTGGTCACCTGCTCTTCTAAAGCTGCAAGGCGGGCCCGGTATGGACCTGCTCGATCTTGTCCATCGAATTCTTCGATATTTCCTAAATACCGGAGTAACAGTGGACGTGCGAAGTTGAAGGAATCATGGCCAGCAAGAACCATCTCGACACATCTTCTTAACAAATACATAAAATCCTCGACAGTGAAGCCAAAAAGTCTTTCAAGAGGATTTGCAGTGTCGGTAGGCAAAGTAGGCAATGCCAAAAGGGGTGTCGTGAGCAAGGGAGCAGTAATGGCTGGGATTGGAGAAGAAGAAGCCCGTCCCTGCATTAAATTCATGATCTGAGGGACCAGTAGAGCCAGTGCAGATCTGGAAGAACTGGAGACCCCAGACGAAGTACCGTCGGTACAGATCACTTGGGTACCCCCACCAACAGGAAGAGAAGATGGGACCACTTCGCCTCAAACTCCTTCGGTGGGAGAAGCATCTTCGAACGAGAATTTCAAATTATTCTCCTCCCCTGCTGGAAGGCTTGGAGTCGGAAGAGTTGCAGGTATCTCAGCAGCCACGACAACAGACGACGTTAAAATCGCTGACTGAGAAGGCGCTCCAACGACCGTGGGAAATATCTCAGAAGAGCAAACGGGTGTTGGAGATGGCATGCTAGGAGAAGGTGTAGCCTCATTAGCAGCAGCTGCAATAATAATCTCAGTTCTCTCGTCACTTCCCAATTCGTCAATTGGGGGAATTGAAGAGGAAACAGAGGCAGGAGCCGGTGTGGAATAATCAGTCGCAAACTCACTAGCAAAGCTACCTACACCACCAACAGAGCCAGAATGGTCCATTCTATCGTCAGACTCTACTTGGGTAGTCGAGTGCATTGGCGAAAGAAGTTGATCACCTACATTTCAGAAGACCAGAAAAGCAGTGTTACGTCAAAATAATAACGGGCAAAAGATAAAACGCCAAGGGCCATACCAGGCGATACAAGTCTAGTTGTCGGACTTGAAGGGGGAGCCATTGTCGTTTCCAGCAATGTACCCGTCTCGCTACCCGTTAGTTGCGCCCCAGGTTCTGCTACAGGCTCTACGGCCGAAGGAGCTGAAATCTCAGCAACACTTGGAGCTTTGGCAGGTTCATCCTCCCTTGCCAACGCTGGGGGTACAGCTGAAGCCAACAAGTCGGAAGCAAGTTTGATAGCCACTTCTTGGGGGGCTATCAAGGTTTCTTGTGTCAGTTTTTACTTCTTACCCGCGCCTTTTCTTTAAAGTGCCGCGGCGTTTGAGAGTTGGACTCAGGGAACGACTGACAATAGGCTGAGGAACTTCACCAGCACCATCATCACATCATCATCATCACCGACATCATCGTCTGATTCGCTGATGTCCGAAGGCTCAGCCGCAGCGCCAAGGAATTCTTCCATTCCTTTTATCCTTACCCTAGAAGCACCCTGGCGGCTAATATAGAGGGCTTCAATCTCTTTGCAACAACTGCGATTGAGAGAGAAGCCGGGCACGTCAGCATTCACAATGTTGAACCAATTGCAGAAGCTGAGGGTCATGGCCAATTCTGGCACCTTCTGGGGCAAGGAGAATTCAGCTTCGGTCCCGCCTGCTGCAAAATGGAACCAGCCACGAGCACCTTCGTATAAATTCCCCTCGTAAGCAAGATCTTTATTTGGATTGCCCACATAAAGTTGAGAATATCCAAACTGGCGAGCAAAGCGACTCGGAGTATATGGCTCAATCTGACACCTGAGATCTTGACGATACACCAAGTGTCCGGGACGGATGTTGAGAAGCCACCAGAACGCTCCTGCAGATAAAGTAGTGAACTTATCTGCTCCCATGGCATCCTTTAGCCTCGTCCCATATCCCCCACCGGGAAAGTCAGGAAAACACCGGAAGATCTCGTAATTCTGAAAGCTACGAAGAGTCTTCCGAATCTGGGACATATAATTCCGCCTCCATGAAGAACATTCATATAGTTCTACAAGGAAGCACTTTTCGCCCGAACGACGCTCTGGCGCACTCATTAAAGAGGGACAGTGCAAGACAAGCCACGCCATCAAATAGGTGTAGGGCATCTCCACCCTAGGGTTTGGAGTTTTCGGTTGGGCAGTCTCTTTCGACTTGCCCTTTCCTTTCCCCTTGACCTTAATAGTAGGGAGGAAAGTTCGGGCACGAGATGGGACTTCACCCACTGGAAGCTCCTTGCCAAATCGGCCTGGAAGCAAGCCAGTAATGCATCTTGGGGAACCATCTTGATAAACCCCTTTTGCACCAAATTTGCCTGTTGGGACGCCATCTTGCCCTTGAGTCAGTCCCCACTTTAATTCTCGAGGCATCGCTAGCCTTTGAAGATAGACCAGAGGATAGCTACGATCCATTCTAGGCAGAAACATCAGCATTTCGCCTGAGTTATATAACCAAACATGTTCCTCTTCAGAAAGGATCTTATCTGAGTGGTCCATCTAGTCTCCAAAGAGGAAGGCGGGTTTCTCCATCGCCTTTCTGTTCACATCTTCAAAAGCTGCGTCAGTTATGATTTCTCGCGCAGTAGTAGGGTGGTACTTGATCAGCTTCTCCTTGCGTTCCTTCGGGTCTGGTTTATATGAGGGCAGGATGGTAGTGAAACGGAATTGGCCGAAGGGATCAGAACCCCCAGCAAAGCCGAAGTAGTTCTTGTGGGGAAGAGATTCCATCGAATACCCTACTGCAAAAAGAAAGCAGAGTGAGAGAAGTTTCTATAAGACAGAAAAAATTCTCTAAGTATGGACGCGCGAAGCTAAAAATTAGAACGCGCGAAGCTAAGAATAGCGCCGCGCGAAGCTAAAAATTAGACCGCGCAGAACTTAAAAGAGCCTCGCGTTTTCAGCGCGACTGCTACTTAAAATAGCCTCGCGTTTTCAGCGCGACTGCTACTTAAAAGAGCCTCGCGTTTTCAGCGCGACTGCTACTTAAAATAGCCTCGCGTTTTCAGCGCGACTGCTACTTAAAAGAGCCTCGCGTTTTCAGCGCGATTGCTACTTGAAATAGCCTCGTGTTTTCAGCGCGATTGCTACTTAAAATAGCCTCGCGCTTTAAACGCGAGGATGACGCGATAACTTCGCGTAAGAAGGCAGTCAGAGACTTTTCTTCTTCTCCAAGCCTTACGGCAGGAGTACGGCGATCTCGCCGGTAAAGGAGTTGATTGATCAGTTCAAATTAAGCCAAATCACTCTAGAAATGTTCTAAAGAGTCTCGATGGAGAGATTCTTACCCCCGATAGGCGAAATGTGGACTGGCGCGTCGCTGCCTTGGCCGCCGCCACCACTGCTTGCGCCAGTCATCGAAGATGGAGCCGCTCGAGAAGTAGCACGAGTTTTGGGAGCCATTGCTGAGAAAAATCGACTGAAAATTTGGAGAAACTCGGTCGGAAGAAGATTGGGTCGTCTGAACTCTGATCGCCTGAATCTCTAAGTTTCTGGAAAATTCTCAAATAGAGTGAGAAGGATAAGAAATAGAGATTTCTTTTAAATGGAAGGAACCGCCTCTTGGAATTCGGCGCGAGTTTCGGAGAAAGTGACTGGTCAGTTACTCTCTAAAACGCGAAGCTATTAGCCTCGCGCGACTAAGAAAAAGCGAAGTTGATTAACTCCGCGCAACTATACAAAACGCGAGGATAGCCTGTGCCTTAGCTTCGCGTTTTCATGGAAAAACTTAGATTTTCTGATGAGTGCAATTAAGCGCTTCCGTCTAAGTTAAAATGATCTTTATCCGATCATTTGGGTTAGCAATCTAAGTTGCGCAAAAGTGCCTTAGACTATTTTACCAAAATTATTAACCATCTGTTTGTTGAGCAAGCAAAATTCTTGAAGCTAACAGATAGAGAGGAAAATAATTTATCTTTATTCATGAAGCAAAAGATTACAAAGAGGGAGTTATAGTTCTCCCAAAAGCTTTTACATGATCAAACTCATCAAATAAGCAAAAAACAATAAGATTTCTCTACGGGGTGTTGCAGCTCAGTTCCCTGGTTCACATGCAAACGGAGTGTTGAAGCTCAGTTCCCTGGTTCACATGCGAAAGATCTCCTCTGCAAATGTCAACTAGGATCTGTCATCCGAAATGAAGCACGAGAGGAACGGAAAGTGCTGCACTGAAGCGCAATTCTGAACTCCAAGTGCTGCAATTTTGCACTGCAAGTGCTGCAGCTCCTTATTTACAGCCCCTTCTGGAGTTTATCTCTCGGAGCCAGAGCTTGAAACTTGCAACTATGTTGTAAAGCATATGCTTCTGACTTCCTTAGAGTCACTTCTGCTGATGAAGATCGATGGATCCACATACATTCCTCTTCAGGAAGGACTGGACTTACTGCAAAAGGAACAGAGTTTCCAAAAGAGTGAAAACGCTGAGCTAAGCTAACTCCGCGCACAGTTGAAGAAATAGCCTCGCGCTTTAAACGCAGAGGATGATGCGATAACTTCGCGTAAAGGGGGACAAGATTTCTTTCTGCTCTTTCCTTCTCTTTCAAATTAATAGCGACTGCTAATCAAAGATAGCCTCGCAATTCATAGCGACTGCTAATCAAGGATAGCCTCGCAATTCATCGCGACTGCTAATCAAAGATAGCCTCGCAATTCATCGCGACTGCTAATCAAAGGTAGCCTCGCAATTCATCGCGACTGCTAATCAAAGATAGCCTCGCGGATTCATTGAGACTACTAGTAAAGCCCCTCGTTTCAAGCGCAGGGATGACATAATAAAATGGCGATCTCGCCGACAAGATAAGCAATCGTCCAGAATAAACCAAGCCAAAATATCTCAGAATGGTTCTTGGTAAACCAAGAGATGAGGTTTTTACCTTCGGAAGACGCTGCATAGACTGGTTCGCTGTTGCGTTTACCTTCACGGCTGCTGCCATTAACGTCGGCCAACTTGCGAAAAGCCAAACTCCTCTGGAGAGACATCCTAATGATGAAAATCTATGGAGAATTGAACGAAGATCAGTTGAAGATCATTCGTGAGTCACTCGAGTTCTCAGAAATTCTTCGGATGAGATGAAGAAGAAGATGAGCCAGAAGCTCTATTTAAACAGAATTTCCGTCGCTTGGTATTCGGCGTGGAAACTCAGGGTAATTAATGACATAATTACTCATTTCACTGAAGACGAAGTGAAGCTGATTAGCTCCGCGTAAGTGAGCGTAGCGCGAGATAGACTTGGTATTCTGACTCCGCGTTTCAGTTTAGATATCCAAAGTATTTCAAAATCTGCTGAAGTCTAAGCCATTTTGAAAACTTTGGAGGGGGTTCTGTTGGCAGTGAAAATTTCTAAGTTAAAAGGATTTTCCACAACAGAACGCGGAGCTAATTCAATAGCCCCGCGTTTGGTTACATTAACCCTGCGTTTGAATAAAACGCGGAGATGTTTAATAGCTCCGCGTTGATTCCGCAGTCTGGCTTGTATTAGCCTCGCGTTTGAGTAAAACGCGGAGATGATCAATAGCTCCGCGTTAGCTCCGCGTTTTGGTTATTTAGCGTCGCGTTTTGATGCGATTAAAACTCCGCGTAAGCAGATAACCAGAATCTCGAATTGATTGAGATTATGATTCTGGGCTTATCCAAATACCCGAATCAAGTCTAATCAGAATTCCATCAAAACTAAGATATTTGATTGGAATCCTTGATGAATGCGAGTTCTATTTAGATAGAAACTCTTGCATTAACCTGGGGATATAAATACCTTCTTGGTGAAACCCTAAAGGATCTTTTGGAAGTTTTGGTAAAATTCAAGTACGTGCGAGAGCCTTGAACTAAGCAAAACCAGAGATCAGAGGTCTTCTTCTTTTTGGCATCGAAAGCCTCCTATCGATCCTTTGGCAATTCAAGTACGCGAGAGAGCCTTGAAGCCTTTGCTGATCATCTTCTGAAATCTTAGAGAATTCAAGTTACGCACAGAGCCTTGAGTTCGTAAAGATCAGAGAAAATCACCATCTTCTTTCTGGAGTTCTTGAGAAGTTCGAGTTACGCGAGAGAGCCTTGAACAAATCAAAGCCAGAGAAGATCGTCTATATTCGGCCGATATCTTTAAAAGAGAAGATTCCAACGTACCGATCGTCCAAAGGAACTACTATAGATCCCATCGCCACAGATCCCACACTATTGTAAAAGAGAGAGATTGAAATATAAAATCCTCTCGTTTGTTCTTTTTTTTATATACCTTGTTCACTTTCATTGTAATCTAAGATGTATTCAATGGAAGGAAGCGAAGCAACTTTTGCGACGAACAGCAGGACACTCTTGTGGAAACTTGCAGACACAACATGTTGACCGACGTTCTAGATAAAATGGGTTCGGTCGAACCCAAATCATGGAAGGATCTGCTTAAGCAGGGTGAACAGGTCGAAGATATATTTCGACGCCTCGAAAAACGACATTCTGCAATCGGAGGCAGTACAAATGAACCTCCATTCCATTTTTCCCGTTCTAAAGGGAAAGACATAATGGCAATGGCGGTAGAAAGCAACACAGCAAAGTCACCCAGGCTTCAAAAGCAATATTCATTTAAGGATGAGTATACTGTTACTATGTTCAATCTGCTCAGCTAACGCAAGATGCTTAAGTTGCTAGAGAGGAAGAGGCCTGAAGAGGTTGGAAAGACTAACGATCCCACTTACTGCCTATACCACCGGATTGTTGGTTACCCTACAAAGAATTGTTTTATTCTAAAAGACAAAATTCAAGCGTTGATTAACGCTGGAGCAGTTCAGCTCAAAGCTGAACAAAAAAGGAGTTAGAGCTAACTCCGACACATTTAATGTGTGTGGTCTAAAGGTACCACTTGGGCTCACAACAATTCCCAAGACGAGCTCAGGGCGGTTAATTTAAACCCCCATAAAAAAATGATAAAAAAAGAAAAGAAAAAGAAAAAGAAAAATTATGAAATTACTCAACGCCGACAAGACAACGGGAAGAGAATAAACTTCTCGCCAACCCCACCATGCTGGGGGTAAAATGCATGAATTACCCAACGCCGACAAGGCAACGGGAAGAGAATAAATTTCTCGCCAACCCCACCATGCTGGGGGTAAAAAAAAAAAAAAAAAAAAAAGAAGCATGAACTGTCCAATGCCGTCAAGGCAACGGGAAGAGAACCAGTTTCTCACCAACCCCTTCATGCTGGGGGTAAAAGTATGAATTGCCCAATGCCGCTAATGCAAAGGAAAGAGGAAAAGTTTGGCATTTAAGCCCAAACGAAACCCTCGACAACTCACCATACTGAGAGAAATAACATGGCTAGCCCGACTCAAACGGTAGTTGGTAAAGGCTAATCAAATCCGTTAATAGCTGGGGGTTTGCTAAAAATCCCATGACAAATCTGTCACAACAGTATCCTTATTCGAATATAAAGATACATCATTGCCCAATGCCACTAAGGCAAAGGGAAGAGGAAAAGTTTGGAATTTAAGCCCAAACAAAAATCCTCAACTCACCATACTGAGGGTAATAGCATGGCTAGCCTGACTCAAACGGTAATTGGTAAAGACTAATCAAATCCGTTGATAGTTGGGGGTTTGCTAAAAATCCTAATCAGATAAATCTCTTGTCACGTTAAGATTTCACCTCTGACAACAAAACTTTTCTCGTCATTTTTCTCCAGCAGAGCAAGTGACACTCCAAAATATTTGTCAAGTTAAAATCATACCTCTGACATCATAATTCAAAATCAAATGAGATAAAATCTGATTAAATCCCTTGTCACGTTAAGATTTCACCTCTGAAAGAAAAGAAAATTCACACTTCATCAAGTCCAACATTACAACCTCTGATGAACTTGCTTTTGATGTCGTTAAGTTAAAAGTTACCTCTGACGAAAATTATCTCCCTATCAAGTTAACAGTTACCTCTGATAGTTAAATTTTAAAACTAAATACGTTAACCGCTACCTCTGTTTAGTAAACTCATTCCTATCATGACCAGATCCTCTGAATAGGTCGAGTTTTGAGACATGTTTAATGACACCTCTGTCTTTTCCTTATCCGTCATAGTAGATGTCACTGAACGGTTAGGATTCTACAGAGCACGTTAATGTGATACCTCTGCTTAACCTTAAATAAGTACGTTAAAATCATACCTCCGCTTGTTATCCAATGAGTACGTTAATATCATATCTCTACTTGTTATCTAATGAGCACGCTAAAATCATATTTCTGTTTGTTATTGAATAAGCATGTTAACGTCATACCCCGCTCATATTTCATGAGATGTGTTAACAATTATCTCTATATATCCAATCTTTGACACGCCTCATAGCAAAAAAAAAAAAAAAAAATCCAAAGTGTTTCGAAATTCTGTACGGCTCAATACAGAACTTCAAAAATTTTGGAGGGGTTATGTAGATACAAAAAAAAAATGTATACTTAAAAAAATATATATATGTATAATAATAATAATAAATAATAATAAATAATAATTAAAAAAAAATGGGGGATTCCCCCCGCGGGTGGGCCTCGTGGGAATTCCTCCCGCGGGTGCCCACCTGCGGGATTCTGATTCCCGCGGGAGGAATCCCGTGGGTGGACACCCGCGGGAGTTTCTCCCTCGGGTTGCCACCCGCGGGAGCGCTCCCGCAGGTGCCAACCCGCGGTTGTTTTCCACCTATTTCCGTTTATCTGTTCCATTTATTTGTTTCGTTGATATTCCGTGATCCGATTTTTCAGGAAGGATTGGGGCCGGATTTTGAGCTTCTTCGATTTATAAAAGACAGGAGTTGATTCCAGAGAAAGGACTTTTGGACGATTTCAGACGAGCTTGTGAAATTGAGAAGCAGAGCAGAGCCATCCCCTTCCAAGTCAGACTGTCCACGGAGGCACTAGCGAGGCTCCATCGCCACTCGAACCCACATAAAAAAGGGAATAAATTAA